>JAWPHD010002089.1:0-276139 GCA_037043455.1 Cyrtodaria siliqua | reverse complement strand
CTTGCCTGTGTTGGTCGGGGTGCGGTGGCGTGGGAGATGGTGTGTCTGATATGGCTATTTTTCAAACCTTTAGAAGCTGTTATAAGAATTAACAGTATGAACAAGTTAGGTAGAGATATCAGAAGAAAAACAACATTATCTTAAATAAATCAAGGGTCATAACTCTGCTGTATCTAATCGTACATGGCTAGTTATGGGATGACGAGCTGTTGGATGACCAAACGTTACCAGATTGTTAATATCAATGAAAGCTCGGACAAGTTCGCAAATCGGACCAGTAACTCCGGAGTTACGGCCTTGATTTAGTTAAAAGTGCTGTATTTTGCCTCGTTAAGACGAGGGCCTTTAATTTTTCATTCGATCTTTACCAAACTTTACTAGATTGTAAATACTGGTAAAACCTCGGACAAGTTTGAAAAACAGTCAGATCGAACAAGTAACCAGCGGAGAGATGGCTTTGATTTTATTAAACATGCTTTATTTTGCCTCATTAAGACGATAGGGCCTTCATTTTTCATTTGATCTTTACCAAATATTAACAGATTGTTCATATGAATGAAAAGCTCAGCAAAGTTTGAAAACCAGCTATATCGGACTAGGAACACCAGATTTATGTGCCCTTGAATTATTGAAAAATGCCATTTAGAGAATGTTGAACACTCTTGCGCCTTCATTTTTCATTCGATATTTCCCAAGCTTGGCCAGATTGTTGATATCAATGAAAGCTCGGACGAGTTTGAAAACCAGCCAGATCGAACCAGTAACACCGGTGTTATGGCGCTTTTTCAATATGTGTGATGGACACCTTTTTTAATATATTTTTTTAAATTGTTATTATTTTTATATTTTTATTTTTTTTAAATGTTTTTTCTCATAAGAAACCTTGGTTCTTTTTTCTTTAATTGGAACTTGGGGGCTCTTGTTGGATGTTTTACGCAGAATTTTAGGATCCTCTACCAAGTTTGTTCAAATGTTGACCCTGGGCTCAAATTTGGCCCGCGCCCATGGGTCAGAGTTTTACATAGACTGATATGGGGAAAAACTTATAAAATCTTCTTCTCTGAAACTACTCGAGCTAAAAGGTTTAATGTTTTGTATTTACACTGGGGTCTAATTTGGCACCGCCCCAAGTGTCACAGTTTTATATCGACTTATATATAGGGGAAAATCGACTTCTCTGAAACTACAAGAGTCAATTTACTCTCAAGCTTATGATCCTCTACCAAGTTTGTTTGAATGGTGACCCTGGGGTCAAATTTGGCCCCACCCAGGAGTCATGTGTTTTACATAGAGTTACAAAGGAAAAACTTTAAAAAAAACAATTTCTTTCTATGAAACTACAATATTTTGTATTTACCATCAAGCTTATGGTCCTCTGCAAGTTTGTTCAAATGGTGATATTGGAGTCAAATTTGGCCCTGTCCCCGGTGTCACATGTTTTAAATAGACATATATAGAGACAAACTTAAAAAATCTTCTTCTCTGAAATTACAAGAGCCAACTTTTTAATATTTTGTATTTACTATCAGCTTATGGTTCTCTACCAAGTTTGTTCAAATGGTGACCCTGTGACCCCGTTCCTGGGTTACATGTCAAACTTGGTTTGAGTGTTTATATTAAAGAAAGTTTGATTTGTTTTAAAACTAGCCAAACTTAAGCCAAATACATCCCTCCCCCTATATCTTGGTAATTGAAGACACTTTATAAAAAACTAGTTTGATACTGCCACACACAATCCGTCTATCTCACTGCCACCTCACCCCACACTACCGTGGACACCATACAGTCATTAGAGCGATACATGCGCTCCTGGGCATATGCAGGCCCTCCTGGGCCTCTTGTTTTTGAAAGTGTACGTGTTAACTTTTAATATGACAAATGTAACTATTAAAAAGGGCAATTTAGTGGATTGGAGTTGCGACGCATGGTGTGTCATGGGTTGTAAGTCAGACATAGTTTTCAAACTTATCCAAGCTTTTATTGCTATCAAGGCTTTATATTTAAATTTTCATCCCAGTTGTTATTTGCATATAAACAAGTCTGGTAAATATTGAAAAAATGTAAACAAAAACAAGTTTAGTACTTTTGAATAAATTAAGGGCCAAAACTCTGCTGTTTCAAGTCAGAAATGGTTACTTTGGGGCGGGTAGAGACGGGGAGGGATGTGTTTTGTGTGTCATAGGGTGTGTGGAAGCATTTTACTAAGACATGGATATGTAAATGGAGTATGTAGGTCTATGACTAAGACAAATGCTAGTAACATAGCTTTAGTTGATCAATCTGCATTTTCAATAAGAATAGCACCAAGAATGTGTTATTACCTTTAGAGCATAGGGGTGTTATCTTTAGTGCAGGTCAACAATCTTGTTACTCTTAGTGCAGCAGTTGTTACCTATAGTCATACTGACGTCATTTCGAATTTTTAAAATTCATCACTGATATTCGGCAGGTGCCCTCCTGATTTTTCAGGACTTCATCCGCGGTGCGGTTATTCGGTGTGCATATAATCCTAATACATTTAGGGATTCACGAACCTTTGGAGACCCTTTTAAAAGTACATAGAAATATAAAACACACATTTGAGGAACGTTTGGTGCTTTTGTCCAGCGTGTCTAGATTGGGTCCTAAAATCTGGGTTTTGGTCCCTAGCTATATTATGCAAATCACCTGACCGGACTATTTCCCCCCCCCCCCCCCCCCCCCCCCCCCCCATAATTACAAGCGCCAAACACGAGAGATGATACTAGTATCGATCGAGAGCGAGAATGACCTATAGTCCGTCCGAAAAGTGTTACCTTTAGTGCATTTTAATACCTTTAGTGCAATTGTTACGTTTATGGTTGAAACAAACGTGCGTTCGTATGAAGATTTAAAAAACACTATAAAATCATAAAAAATATTTTGACATTAATTAATATAAGAGGGGTTAAATAAGTAAAAATAAAATATAAAGGGTTTAAACTATATTTTCTAACATATATTACGGGAATGTAACCCCTCCCCAATCATAGCATGTACAAAGTAGGTAAATAGTGTGTTATGTAACTCTTCCTGATAAGGACCAGTAATGCACACTGGGTGCCAATTACCCTATAGAGTGTGATTTATTGTTGTGTGACAGGAAGAAAATAAATACATTTACATATCTTGCATATTTTTAGAGATGTTTTTAATGCCATAACATTATGCAGTTATGTGGAAATATTCATTGATTAAAAGCATCTGTTTAAAACAGGGACCCCTAAATACATGTATTATTCGCCCCTGTTTAAAAATACATTTATTACTGTTTATCAATTATTTATAAATCATATATCGTAAAAAATAAATCATTGATTTCGTTTAAAGTTTGACATCAGAATAGAAAAATAATATTATTGTAACATGAATAAGTGTGAAGAAGGAATGAAAACCCGAACGCGCTACAGAAAATTAAAAACAGAGCTTAAATGATAATTGTTATTTAATATATACATTCTGATTTCGTTTCCTTTTACACTGTTTTATTATTGATTAAAATGTGTGGTTGGTGGTAGTTGGTATGATCTATGATTAAATAATGAGTATAGGCATTGTAAACACACAATTGTATTATATATAGATATAAAAATCGAACTGGAAAAGTAGCATTCTAGAACGACAGTCAACCACAAACACACACAGAAACTAAGAACAACTTTAACGATGAATAAAAGGCCAAATAAGACATCACAAACACAAATGGTTGACAATAGGGCTACCGTCAAATGTGTAATCTGTCATGTGATTATAATTATGAATTACTATTTATGTATGTAGTGATAAGAAACTGTAAATACTTAAATCAATAAAATATCTATCTATCTCTATATTACAATTTCTTTCAGGTGAACTTTAATGAAACATAGGCAGAATGGCACCAACTATGTCTTTACAACTGATATTTATTTTATCTTGTTAATCGCCAAGGGCAGCGTACAAATCGAAGTTTTAAAAGAAAGAAAATCCCTGCAAATGAAAATTAAGCATACAATTTATACATTTTAAATCTGTATATTTATTTTCCATCAATTTGCAGCGATATTCTTTGATTTAAAATGTATTTTGTCAATATGCTATATATGGTAAAAAGGCGCGATGACGTCATCTTACCGAGATGGCCGAGACATTTATGTTCTTTGCAAATTTTCAATAGGTCATATCTCCTTTATTTTTCTTGGCATTTTGATAATTCGTTTAGCTTTCAGAGCCCTTTTATATAAATCGTGTTTGAAAATAGTGCATCAACCCCTTTAATAAATACTGATAAAGGTGATCCATTGGGAGCAACAAACACAATTAAGAGAATAAAGCAGCAGACTCGGTTTTATTGAGTCTGTTCATGAGAAGTAATGAAAGAAGCAACACGTCTCACGCTCCCTAGCACCGGCTTAAGCGGTATTCTACTTCAAAACCACCTATATTGGGCCAAAGGACCATTAAAAATAACACTACTGATTCGTAGCTCGGGGAGACTTTTTACAGCCGCCACACTGCACTAAACGAACGCTAGTGTGAATGTTAATAAATACTGATAATATGCGTTATTCAACCAAATGTAGTGTATGACTTCCCCACATCATGACAAATTGCAAGAGCAAGAGCAACATTATTTTTGACCCCGCCCCATTGGTCAAAATGTCAAATACACTAAAAATTCAACTACATTATTATTTTTTTATTATTTTTACATTCACATTATTATTTATACCCATCTATATAAGATACACAACATATCAAACGTTTTTTTATTTCAACCTCCGATGTGCGGGCGGGGGTTGGGTGAATGTCATCGGAGAGGGGGTTAATATTTTTTTTATTATGTCTTATAAATTCAACCAAACTTTGTGTAGTACTTCACCACATCATAACGACGTGCAAGAGCAACACTATTTTTGACTCCGCCCCAAGGGACAAAAGTCAAATACACTAAAATACTATTAACCACTAGGCGGAATTCAACCAAATTTAGTGTGTGACTTTCCCACATCATGACAACATGCAAGCGCAACATTATTTTTGACTCCGCTCCAAGGTGTCCGCCCCAGGGGTCAAACTGTCAAATACACTAAAAATTCAAAAATGTTGAGGACGTCTTTTCCGACTACTGTTGTTAGTGAGCTATAGTATTGTTTATCATGATGTATGGCAGATACTCATTTTGGGGGTTGATTGGCATATTGCCGGGGATGTGCATGAAACTTTTGAGAAATGTTGATGCAATGTCGGAAATCGGAGCTAGTGGAGATAATCCATGCATCTCTGACTTGCACTTATAAAAGGTGGGGATCTGCGATGGCTCACCATCGACTACATCTAGTATATTTTGATATAAAGATGTAACAATTTAAAAAACAATTGTTTTAAAAAATATGGGTCAAAACAAAATACTTTTCTCACGAATGTTCTAAAATATATTTAAAATAAGAAAATTAGTTAGACACAAACGTGAATAATTAAAAATTGTGTTTAGTATATATTCATATTAACATGACTGTAGTAAATGTAGACAATAACTGTTTAAAGAAACACATGGTCGTCTTGATGACTTTGTAAACCTCACGGCGTCCCGTTATTTTGTCTATATAACTTGCATTTGTTCAGACATTAATATTAATTATAAGAATAGTTTGAAACAAATTATTTTCGAATATTGATTGACTGATTTTTTATTTTCCTCCCAACTGGAGAGCATTCAGATAATACATTTATACATTAATACAAACAGTAACAGTAATACATATATACACGCCACTGAATATTTTAAAGATATACACCGTAACACTTCATTACTAGTACTATATTAATTGAATATGACATAAACATAAACAACTTATATATTTATAAGATAGAATAAACTAGTAATCGACTCCGCACCAAGTCTTTACGAAACAAAATTAAAGATTAAGTACAGAATCACAATTACTATACGTCTGCTACATTTAACACTAAATTGTCAAAACCAGACAATGTTCTTTTAAATTTCAATATTTCTTGATATAACATCATAACACTACTCAACTTTATCGAAACGAAATATAAAGAAAAGTTAATGTCGTGACATTTTAAGTTTAAAACTGACTGTTATAGTAATGTTCAGTTAGTTTATTTCTTTTCATTGCTTAAAGTAGGAGATTAACATAACATATTTACAACAGACACAAAATCATAAAAAACTGTGAAAGGTAATAGCAAGCACATATTATACATCAATGATGATATTATTATTAATGTACATAATATTATGATATTCAATTAAATCACGTTTAACTGTGATAAGTGGTGTCACGACACATTCTTATGCAGAATGTGAAAGATGGAACCGTGATCAGAGTTTAGCACTCTCTCACATGCTATTGTATTGAGTATATATCACATCACACACTCCTTCAGAATGTGAAATATAAGGAACATAGCTACTAATGTTGTGATCATCACACTCTATAGCACTGAGCATATCCCACTCACACATAGTGGAACATAGCTACTAATGTTGTGATAATCACACTCTATAGCACTGAGCACATAGTGGAACATAGCTACTAATGTTGTGATCATCACACTCTATAGCACTGAGCATATCCCACTCACACATTGTGGAACATAGCTACTAATGTTGTGATCATCACACTCTATAGCGCTGAGCATATCCCACACACACATAGTGGAACATAGCTACTAATGTTGTGATCATCACACTCTGTAGCACTGAGCATATCCCACACACACATAGTGGAACATAGCTACTAATGTTGTGATCATCACACTCTGTAGCACTGAGCATATCCCACACACACGCTCTGACAGAATGTGAAAGATAATTGAACATAAATACTAATGCTGTGATGATCACACTCTATAGTATTCAGTATATCTCGCGTCACGCACTTTTGCAGAATGTGAAAGATAGTGAAACATTACTGCTAACGTTGTGATGATCACACTCTATAGCATTCAGCACATCTGACATCACACACTCTTGTAGAATGTGAAAGATAGTGGAATATGACTTCTAATACATACAGTCAGGTTTTAAAGTCAAAAAGATATTCGATAAATAAAATGAGACACTAATTGCAAAGCTCGATAAAAACTTCGAGATTGCACTTTGTCCCTTTAAGTGCAGTAAACTTATAGATATACATATGTTATTCAATAATTAGTTTAATTTCGTCTAGAACATACTGTATAAAGACAGCACATACCTATGTATTTTGTTTATTATCTATACCTCGTAATTAGTAGGTTTAGAAATGGTGAACATATTGGGTAAACTTTGGCTGTTGTTGCGAGATAGTTACTTTAGGATTTTGAGAATCCAAACTCTGTAGACACCATATAAACGGCTTTAACCAGCAAGGCCAAAACCCAAAACTGGAGCATCGAATTAGGAGTTACCAACTCATAATTCTTTTTAAACATATTCAATCGCGGATATTTTAAAAACCAGTGAATAAACCTATACTCTTAATCGATACTTGTAAATTATTACATGACCTGAACACTCGGATCGAATTTTGATAAAAGGTTTTGTAGTGTAAGTTTTCGTTTTGGCGGGTTAGAGCCTTTAATACACCACGATAAAAGATAGGTCAACATATACTTATAGAGACTTTCGTTAATTATTACGTCTGTTTTGCCGCAGCAACATATGAACCGAGTGTTAGAGGTTTAATTACTCAAAATTAACCGGATGTGCTCACCTGATGATTATAATGTAGTTCTATATAAGGTGTAACACGTCCATTGATTTTTGCATTGAGCTGTTTATGAATTAAAATTTAATTAACATGTTGTCATTTAAAAAAGAATAACTTACATTCTCATCACAAATGACACATATGCTGCCAAAAAATTCACAGAAAAGTGGGGATCATGTATCTTCTAAGAAAGAACTTGAAAAATGTAACAAATAGATGGGGGGAAAAACGTGATAAAAACCAAAAATGTCGACGCGTCCTGCAGGGGGCTCCGGAACGTGACTACCATCATCGTCCACCATCAACGTCGGGCCCGGTGGGCTTTCATACACGCTGGTCCTATCGAGCCGAACGTTGAAAGTGTTGTACTCAGGTTGTCATCAGCACCGATACACGTTCCGATTTGGTATACACCCCACACTAGGGTGATATCGTGGCCCTTCTCAGGGCCGTTTTTTGTAATCTACTGAGACATAACCACCACGGATACATTCAACCTGCGAGATCTACAGGAGTCAATTTATCAGTTCGGGAGAGCTGATAACCCAGCAGACGACGGCGTATATGGCGGAGGAGACCATGGAGCATACACAGAATGGAAGACGCCGTAACATCACCCCCGCAAACGTCGGGGTACTAAATGAACGTTCCGGGGGTCGTCTACCATTTTGCGCTAGCTCCAGGACATAAACATCACGGGACATCACGGATTCTCCATCAACAGGATTGACCTACTTGGCGGTGACAGCGCGGAGGTTCACGTGTGCCCGGATTGACCTACTAGGCAAACTTCAAAGCTCCTGTGTCCTAATTGGTCGGAGAGTTTCTAATCATCTTTTCGAGCAGGCAATCGGATTGACCTAGACACAATTCTGCAATAAATCCGATTGGCCAAAATCTTCGATTTCTACAACAAATCTTCTTTGAGAAAAGTTAATCATCTATAGTTAACAACGCTGGATTTCTTCAATCAACTCTACTGCTGCTATCTACGATAAACTACTTTGGACGAGGGATGTTACCTACCTGGTGCACTCCGTTAACTACTATTGAAATGCTCGCCAAAATGCAATATGCAACAAGGCGAGGGTAAAGAAAAACTTTTCGATCGACCAATCTTTACCAGTTTCTCATAAGACATGTGGTGCTAAGACTATTATTCTTACGTTGAGAGAATAGATTTGGCGAAGAAAGAGTAAAGAAAATAAGTGTGCTCTAGTTCTGTTTCCTATTTGATTTGAGAAAATCTAAGTTTTGCATAAGTCACTCTATAAATGTTGGTTTTAAACTAACTCGTACAAAACCATGTAGTCTTAGAAAGCTGATATGAACAAAAGTATTATTTTTAAATGGTTGTGTACGCATATTTGAGAAAAATAGGAAGCTACTTTAAACAAATGCTATGCGTTATATTACTTAAGTGTATCGATTAACTTGGAAGTACGATATCCGATATTATCTTCTATTATATATCGAGAGTTGAACGTGAACATATGTTAAGTGTCATGTTTTCCAAACGTGACATTGTATCAATAATTTTAGAAAATATATGCCTTATATAATGCATATTTACTACGAAAATTAACAGTTGTACACAAAAACAAATATTTAAACGCGAAACTATTCCACGTGTCGATCTTTAATTACTAATACAGACCTTGTAGTTATATCTGTGTTATTAATTATCTTATTTAAGCCCGACATAAAATTATGTGTCTTGATTGTAAATAGTTTTCAATGCGCAATTAAAAAATAACAGACCTAATAACAAATAGACAGGACACTGCGAACTGATATCTATTTCACGTGACTCAGTGCGTACATTTAACAAAATGTGGCTGCCTTTAAAGCCATATATCATGAAGAGTTGTATGCATCAATGTTTAATTCATGCAAAAACACATTACACATGTATTTCTCTGTCCAATGATGGTATTTCCCTTTCTTTAAAATGTTAGGCAAAACAGGAGTCAGAACGAAACTTTTGCTATATCAAAAATAAAGGTATTTTTAACTTTTAAACTGCTTTTTATAGAATTTCTCACTATTTTAATGCCATTTCAATAAAAATACACTTTAAAATAACTATTTTCAGTTACAACTTATTAAAAGCTTGTTTATAATAACGTATTTCATGTAAATATTAAACAGACTTTTTAAAAATGTGTTTTGCTTAAATTTACTAAAGTGCATTTATAGTTTCACGATAAACACTCCATATGGTTTATTTAATAACATTTTATTGCTTGATGTTATTTACATAAATACATGTGATATAAAAATTACAATAATAATTACATTTACAAATGGATTGGACCACGAGTTATCACAACATCAGTTACGGTCCTTTCCAAATAGGCAGAGTTCAACAAAATGGTTATATCAATATTTAGTTAAACAAAGCAAAGAAATAATGTTTTAACAATAGTAATCGAAAAGAAAAGAAAAAAAAAGAACTACAACATACCAAATAAAATATCGTTCATCAAAAACCACTCAAGACATGATAAGCCTCCCGTGTCCCATACCACACCGCCGAGCCCACCCATCATTCCGTAAAAGCTCACAAAGAACATATCAAAAATACGACAGTAGAGGAAAGAAATCAATTCTATTAGCTTTGAAAACGTTTCGTCTGTTTTATGAATTGTTGAACCTCAAAGAAAATGGTTTGATTTTGTTCATCGTTTAAGTTTTCAATGCCATATAATAGTTTATGGGTACTTATCGGATGATTAATGCGCGTATTCACAAATAATTAAATTCGCTGATTTGTAAAAAGTTCACACCTGAAAAAGAAATGTTCGGCATCTTCATAATCATTTCCACAGACACAACGAGGTGTATCCCGTAAATGATTGTTATAAAGATCTGCATTTAAAGTACTACACTTGTTTCTAATACGTGTATGAATAACTGTTAGATACCTGTCACCATACAAGAAGAACTTATGTACAACGGGGGGTTTGAAAAGCGTGTTAAGTTTGGTTTTAAATATTGAAAGTGTTGTGGAGTCGCGAATTGTCGTGTCTAACTCGTTCCAAAGTTTTAAAGATGATGGTATTGTCGATCTAGAATAAATCTCTGTACGGCGTGACAGGGTGACAAAGTCATTATTATTTCGTAGGTTATAGGGATTTATTTCATTAACTAAGGAAGGAAATAATTCGTTTAAATATAGTGGTAAGTCGCCATGTTTTTCTTTATAAACCAAAATTAATTTTTGGATAGTTCTGCGATTTGCAAGTGATACCCACCCGATTTCGTTCAGTAAAGTGTCAATATAAACAGAACGTGTGAGACCAGTAACTACTCTTGCTGCATCATATTGTATTCTTTCTAAAGTATCTTTTTCATAGTTAGTACAATTGTCCCATACTATTGATGCATATTCTAAAATAGGCCGTAAATATGAAATGTATATTTGGTTGAGAGTTGTTCGTTTTAGCTTAAATTTAATCATTCTCATTGGTCCTAATACTTTGTTTGAAGAACATACAATATTTGATATATGCTCATGCCAAGATCCATCACGACTGAGTGTGACTCCAAGATGTTTATGGTGTTCAACAAAATTTAACAGGGAAGCATCAAAATATAAGTTGGATTGAATGGCATTTGAAAGAGAGAATAACATGGCTTTAGTTTTTGACGGATTAAATTTAACAAGCCATTGTTTTGACCAATCCAGGATTTTCTGCAGGACATTATATAAAGTGCTTTCCAAATAACTAGGGTCCGCTGAGGATATAGCTAAAGCACTATCGTCAGCGAATAATCGTGTAGTGCTAAGAAGTGAGTCTGCAATGTCATTAACGTAAATTATAAAATAAAAGGGGTCCAAGCACAGAGCCTTGAGGAACACCGGCATTGATGGTTTTAACATCCGAAAAGGAGGATCCGACAAAAACTTTCTGACTACGATCTTCTAAATAGCTAGATAACCAATTGAGTAAGTTTCCTGATATACCATACTTCTGGAGTTTAAAAATAAGTCCTCGATGCCAAACCCTATCAAATGCTTTAGAAATATCACAAAATATCATGCAAGTTAATTTCTTTTCGTCAAAGGCTTTACAAATTTGGTTGTATATATCAATCAATTGGAATACCGTGGAGTGACCGGGTAAGAAACCTGACTGTTTTTTATAAATTAAATTATTAGAATGCAAGAAATTATACAAATATTTGAACACTACACGTTCCATCACCTTTCCGACACAACTAATCAAAGAGATTGGTCTATAATTTGAGGAAATATCCTTTTCACCATTTTTAAATAAGGGCATAACGTTTGCTAATTTCCAACAACTTGGGTACACATGTTCTTGTATAGATCGGTTAAATAAAATACAAAGTGGTTTACATGTCGTCTTTGATGTTTCTTTAAACATACGGTGACTGATCTCATCGGGTCCACTAGGTTTATTTGTAATTAGATTAGACAAAACATCTGATATATTGGTTTCAATTATAGAAATATCATGAAGGGAACTATTTGTCTTAAGTTCAAAATTAGGCAATGTCGCCTGTGAATCATCAAGTGAAGATATTGATGCAAAGTAATCATTTAATGTGTTTGCCTTCTCTAAGTCAGACACACGTATGTACCTTCATTATTTTTTATTGGTGGTATAGCGCCGCAGCTTTTTGAATTTCCATTAACTAACAATTTGATAGTTTTCCAATAATTTCTTGGATTGTTCGATCTCAGATCAGACATAGTAAACTCGATGTTGTTAAAAAATGATTCTTTGGCTTATTTTTTCATGTTATTCACTTTGTTTCGAAGGTTTTTAAATATTTTCCAGTCCGAGTACTGTCCAGTACTAAGAGCAATACGTCTCTGTCTATCGCGTTTACGAGAAGTTCGTCTAATTTCAGTATTATACCACGGCCTATCATTTGGACGGATCGTCACTAGGTTAGTTGGAATACATTCCTCTGCGATATTCATAAATCTAGATATAAACGCGTTGGTAGCATCATCAGTTGTTCCAGCTTGTAAAAAAGACCAGTCAATAGATCGCTATTAATAAATGCAAATGTACAGAAATGATCGCTGATGTTTTTTGGAGTTTCAAAAATGCCAGATTCATGACAGGTTATGTTGTTTGCAACAGCTATTGGATCAGTTAACGTACTAGAATTATTAGTTACACGTGTAGGTACGGTGATAACTTTGTCAAATTGTTGAAAGAAAGTAAATCCCGAAATTTTTGATTTGAAGGGTTCAGCTGGTCTTCGTTTATGTCTCCTAATAGTATAATATTATTGTTAATTTCGGCTGCTTTTTCTAAACAAATATTAAGTCTATCCCAAAATTCTACACTATAATGAGGGGGTCTGTAAATTGTACATACTAAAAATGACTGACTTTTGTCTCTTATTTCTACCCACAGTGATTCAGGGAGCATATTTTCTAATTCAACATTTCTAGTTGGCGTCAAAAAAGGCGATACATATACTAAAAGACCACCTGCATGGGACGAGTTGTCCTTTCTGTAGACATGATTGAAATCGTCCAACTGTAAAAAGTCATTATTGACATCCATCGCAAGATGCGTTTCTATAAAACACAGACTATCGAAATCAAGAAAGTTTTCTTTTATGAACTCTAGTTTGTTTCTGATACTGCGTATATTCTGATGTAGAACTGAGAAACATTGAACTTCACCAGGTCCGGGATTAGGTTCTACATCCCCTGCTAATATAAGCAATGTGCGCAGAAGTATCAAATAATAAAGGTCCTTATATGATTTCAAACTCCACTGTCTACGATTATAGTGTAGTCCTACGGTCACACGCCATGAACATAGGTCAATACCCATAATGCTAATCAGTGTACATCAAAAACAATGAACTGCGACCGGAGAACCACACAGTGAAACATCGAAAAGCTGGAAAAGAACAACGGATGGACACAGCGATACAACAAGTCAACAACGAGACCCGAGGGGCATATCAGTACAAGCAGCAAATGATAAATAATAACATGATTTTGAAAATTATTGAGAAAAAAAACCCGCAAACAAACAAAAAAAAAAAATCGAAAAAACGCAAAAACTCCCACAAAAACAACTAATTCCAAATGCGGGATAGTTCTAGTTAAATTGCAACGTTCAAAATAGTAATGTCTAATTGTTGATACAGGATTGAACATAAATTTTAGCTTAAAGTAAATAAATTACAAACCGACAATTAGTTCAATGTTCAATGTTAAACAAGGAATAACACTACTTGTTTAATAAAACAAAAAATTAACAGCAACCTTTATAAAACATGATCATCATTATTTGTCTAAATATGTATCAGTACTCATGAAGTCATGATTAAGGGATACTAAGAATCTCTAACTTTTCTGGTTAAACAATAAAAGATGGTAATAATTTAGGTTAGAGAACGGACTGATTAACCGACCAAATTACCAATTCATGAATGACTCAAAACTCAGATTAGTCGAAGAAAAATAAATATATATATATATACAGAAAAAAAACTTAAACTATTACACAAGAACTTACAAATACTACCTTTTACAACAAAATCAACATACAATAACTAAAACTCCTATCACACTAGTATGAAAAATCTTGTTTACAAACAATTTATAGCATTAATGTTTTAACCGCAATACCTTGAGTAAAACAAGAAGTATAATCATGTATCTACTGAGTACATTGACCAATACGGGTTACACCCCTTTTAATCATAAAAATCACTGAACGTCAAATAATCAATCAAATAATCAATCATTAGGGAGAGTTAATAAAGTACAAAAGTATACACCAAGCATCACAGTTATGTACCCGAAATAAATGTTGATGGTATCAATAAATAATGTATACAAAAAATACTTCTTGACAACGTACACAACAATTGCAAAACCTCTGTGAATGTACTAAGTATTGTTTCTTATTTACTGAATACATTAAATTCACGTGTTTACCGAGTACAATGACCACTGTTATTCACACCATATAATCACTACAGATACATAATTATTCCCACTGTTTTATGGCCCCCATAAAGTGTGTAAGTGACGGCCAACTCGCTAAATTACATAACTCCCAAGACGGGGATATCGATATCTGCAGGAGATAAATCAGTACTAAACTATCACCAAGAGTTACATTTCGTGAAATTATTGTTTTTTTTCAGTCAATTTCGATTTGAGGAAGATTCTACCATATGCAAACACCATGATAACTCCAACATTTAAAACCAGAAAATTAAAACTTATCCCAAGTGCAAAATAATATGATCAGTATGACCTCGATAGATAGATGTGTGTCTATATACGTTTGTTGGTTTGTCTAGGTCTGGTGCTGATTCTAAGATATCCAGGCACCATTGGTGCCTATTGGACTGCTACAGTTAGTGACATGCCCATGAAAATGGGAGTAATGCAGAAATGACAGCACACGGCATCTCCATGAAAATGGGAGTAATGCAGATATGACAGTGCTCAACATCTCCATGAAAATTAGAGTAATGCAGAAATGACAGCGCTCGACATCTCCATGAAAACAGGAGTAATGCAGAAATGACAGCGTTCGACATCTTCATAAAAATGGAAGTAATGCAGAAATGACTGCACTCGACATCTCCATGAAAATGTGAGTAATGCAGAAATGACAGTTCTCGACATCTCCATGAAAATGAGAGTAATGCAGAAATGAAAGCGCTCGACATCTCCATGAAACCATGAGTAGTGCAAAAATGACAGCATTCGACATCTTCATAAAATTGGAGTAATGCAGAAATGACAGTGCTCGACATCTCCATGAAAATGGGAGTAATGCAAAAATGACAGCATTCGACATCTTCATAAAAATGGGAGTAATGCAGAAATGACTGCACTCGACATCTCCATGAAAATTGGAGTAATGCAGAAATGACAAAACACGACAACTCCATGGATATTAGAGTACTGGCAGTACTCAACAGCGCTCGATACCTTCATGAAAATGAGAGCAATGCAGAAATGACAGTACTCGACAACTCCATGAAAATGAGAGTAATGCAGAAGTGACAGCGCCGATATCTCAATGCAAATTGGAGTAATGCAGAAATTACAATGCTCGACATTATCGTGAAAATGAAAGTAATGCAAAAATGACAACAGTCGACATCTCCATGAAAATGTGAGTACTTCAGAAATGACAACGCTCGACAACTCCATGAAAATTAGAGTAATGCAGAAATGACAGCGTTCGACATCTCCATGAAAATGAGAGTAATGCAGAAATGACAGCGTTCGACATCTCCATGAAAATGAGAGTAATGTAGAAGTGGCAGCGCTCAACAGTAGTACTCGATATCTCCATGAAAATTGGAGTAATGCAGAAATGACAGTGCTCGACATCTCCATGAAAATGGGAGTAATGCAAAAATGACAGCGTTCGACATCTTCATAAAAACGGGAGTAATGCAAAATGACAGCGCTCGACATCTCCATGAAAATGAGAGTAATGCAAAAATGACAGATTTTAATTTTGAGAGGATTTATTTAAATAGTGTCAGTTTACTTAATTTGTGTCGATTTATTTAAATATAGTGAATTTAATTAAATTGTTGCACATTTAGTAAAACAAAGGTCCATTTATTTAGAATTCACAAACAATTATTTAAATCAAAACCATTTAGTTAAATCGTGAGGATATAATCTAAATCGTAAGGATATACTTTAAATCGAGAGCATTTATTTAAATAGTGTCTATTTATTTAAGTCGTGTCAATTTATTTAAATATGGTGCAGTCCATGTTAAATAGTGAAAATAACAAAATGTTTTCAAGCTAAATATTTTATTTATTTTACAAACGGCGCACCATTGTTTTATTTCATAATTTCAGTCCATTATTTATTTTGAAAAACATCACCAGAACATTGCAGAGAAAATTTGTATGCAAATGAAGTTTGCTGCAAAATGTTTACAATGTAAATGAGGTCTGCGGCAAAGTAGCAGCAAACATCGCCAAAATATCGCCAGAAGATTACAGCTTAAAGTGTTATGCAAATGAAGTGCGCTGAGAAGTTGCCGCACACTTTTACTATGCAAATGAGGTCTGCGGCAAAGTTTCGGTGAACATCACCAGAAACTCATTTGCATATTTGTTGCATACTTCATTTGCATGGTAACAGTGTACCGCAACTTTGCCGCAAACGTGTCTGCCGCAGCTTTGCAGCAATGTTTGCCGCAGAGTTGCAGCGAACAGTCGCCAGAAGCCTATGTGTTTGGTAAAGGGCCCTTTTATGGTCTAATATCACTGCTTCAATATTTGTGTTTAAAGTTTTTTTGGGGGGAAAATAATTTGACTTTAAAAAAAGTGTACGTCCCGTGGCAAGCTAGCGAAAACAGAGTATCGTCCCCAAGGTTTTTTGCGACAAAAAAAGTACCTGTCCCATGCCATTTTGCACCGGTCCCAACCCCCCAGTAAATATTGCCTGGTCCCTAAATCGGGATGATAATTTTAATTCACGTGCAAGTAATGTAGAAAAACTAACTAATAATAAAACGTCAAGATTGTCGTGTGTCCCGTTAATAGTTATTGAGTATTGTCCTACGGTTCTTTCTGTACGTTTCAGTTTGTTCTATATGTCGATTCTTACGGATGGCGGGTGGTGTACAGTACTGGTTCTACCGAGGAAAAGTGTGTGGTCTGCCTTCACCACAAAATAAATCGACCGTCATATTTAACATTACAATGTTTTAGCTTTAAGGAGTATTTGGTCAGCCTCGTGCGCTGATTTTGCTCTTCCGATGTTTTTTAGGCCATGTAACTCCCAATTTTCCTCAACATTGTCCCCTAAATTTTCTTTATTTATGTTTGTTTGGCTAAGTCGCTCAGTAAGTTGTTCTACCGCGCGTTCATCATCTTTTTCTGACATTTTTTTCCCACATATTTTCGCAACCTCGAGTATTTTCGCATCTACTTTCTCTCTTTCTCTACGTTCCTCTGACGTGGCTTTTTTAAGTTGTTTTTCATATTCATTGCCTGTAAATTTGACTATTGAGCCTAGGAAGTCTTTCCACAAATCTCCGTCGAATACGTATAGGGAAATGCCCGCTCTGTGTAAATTCGACACAGCTACTAAGTTTGGTTTCTGGTAACTATTGTAAAAGTTTGCAATCACAACTGTCATGTCTACTGTAGCGTCTGGCGCGAAATTTGTTCTATATTTTTGTTTGAATTTAATAAGTTCGTCGGAACATCCCCCATTACAAGGTGAATAACTGAGGTAAATGTGCACATCAAGATTAGAAATTGAAACAACTCCTTCTTCTGCATATACAAGCTCTTCAATGGATTTCTTGATTGATGTCAGCATATTTACTTCCGCATGTTCACCATTTGTGTTGATCTCTTTTAACCATGTATCTTCGCAGTGAGATGTGCGCCTTGTTGTGCCGGTTGATGTATGTGTGTAAGTAATGCTTAACTTATACAGTAACGTCGTCCTACTAGGCCACTCATCTTTAGTTTTGTATTCGCAGTACTTCAGCTGTAAAGCAAAATCTCCGACCTCTTTCGTTGATAGCAATGCCATGTCTGGGTAGAAAAAAAAGCACGTGTATAAGCATTTTTCAGACTAATCGCTCAAAACAAAGAATCTGAGACCAATCGACAGGAGTAACTTTTAAGCACTTATAGTAGCTATCCCGCCAACAACAGCCACCTTTTACAACATATATACACCGTTTCTAAACCTACTGACGATGAGGCATATCTAATTATATAACTTCTATATTTTGAGAATCCAAACTCTATAGATACAATAAAAACGGCTTTAACCAGCCAGTCCAAACCCCAAAACTGGAACATCAAATTAAGAGTTACCAACTCATAATTCATTTTATACAGATTGAATTACGGGTATTTCAAGAATCCATGAACAATCCTATACTTTTAATCGGCACGTATGTATTATTATATGATAAACACCTGGACAGAGTTTTGATCAACGGTTGGATAGTGTAATTTTGCCTTTATTTGGCGGGTTAGTTTCTTTACATACATGAATGAATATGAAGCAAAATACTATTTATGCCTTAATGGCACTGGAAGCGATTTCGTAGAATTATGGGTGTCAAATGAAATACGAATAAATTCATCATCATGATTTCCAGTTTTATAATTCAATGTGCATATGCATTAAACTAGGTGCCTACTACCATTATACGTTCTATTTATTGTTTATGACATACATTGATCTGGAAAACTCGACTAATTTTTGTTGTATTAACCATTAATATTAATGCATATAAAATTCGTGTTAGATCGAAGTACACCGTTATTGAATTTTAACTGGAGATGTGACTGGGCAAATTAAGTGTCTGATGTTAACCCTTGGGTAAAAATGTTTGACCATAGGTTTCACGCTCCTGCTTATTGCCAGTGATGTAAGAATTCTCTGTTACACACTCCGGAATTGCACCGCCAGCATTGCATTGGCAATACTTAGCGTATAAGGCGGAATATTTCCGGTATTTTGTTGTTGTTTATTAATTAACTACTTAATATCTGCCGTGGTTTGCAGGAAACTGGACGCATCATACGGTACAAACAAGGCCAATATGAAGAGAAACTCGGTCAATATGAGAAAACTCGGCCAATATGAAATTCAACTAATCTGATTGGATAAGCCAACAAGGCCAACATGACCAAGGGTTTGTTCTCTTAAAGGACGCCATTTTGAAGAAAAAAACACAATGTCGCAGCTTTTCGATGATAAATTAGTTCGCCTATGTAATGTAGACAATCAAAATAGAGGCCAACCCAAGGAACATGTATATGATATTTCAGTAGAATGGAATAAGTGGTTTCGGAGGAGATTTCGTTGGAAATGTCCTTAAATTTGACCTAGTTTTAGCCATGGCGGCCATCTTGGATGACTGGCGGCCGCGAACAACACAAATCTGAGAGGGGCCCTCCCAAGTAACATTGTGATGAAGTTTCATCAAAATCCTTCAAGCGGTTTCAGAGGAGATGTTGATTTTATAAAATTGCTAACAGACAGACAGACGGACAGACGGACGACGGACGAAAAGTGATCGCATAAGCCCTCCTTGCCTGTAGAGCTAAAAACAGGTATGCATTTTCGTGTCCGAACTTGTCCGAGCTTTCATTGATATTAACAATCTGATAAAGTTTGGTAAAGATAAGATGAACAATGAAGCCCCTATCGTCTTAATGAGGCAAACTATAGCATTTTTAACTAAATCAAGGGCCATAACTCCGCTGTTACTGGTCGGATATGGCTAGTTTTCGAACTTGCTCGAGCTTTCATTGATATTAACAATCTGATAAAGTTTGGTAAAGATCAGATGAACAATGACGCCCCTATCGTCTTAACGAGGCAAAATATAGCATTTTTAACTAAATCAAGGGCCACAACTCCGCTGTTACTGGTCCGATATGGTTGGTTTTCGAATTTGTTCGAGCTTTCAATGACATTAACAATCTGATAAAGTTTGATAAAGATCGGATGAACAATGAAGCCCCTATCGTCTTAACGAGGCAAAATATAGCATTTTTAACTAAATCAAGGGCCATAACTCAGCTCTTACCATTCCGATATGGCTGGTTTCGAATTTGTCCGAGCTTTCATTGATATTAACAATCTGATAAAGTTTGGTAAAGATTGGATGAACAATGAAGCCCCTAGTGTCTTAACGAGACAAAATATAGCATTTTTAACTAAATCAAGGCCATAACTCCGCTGTTACTAGTCCGATATGGCTGGTTTTCGAACTTGTCCGAGCTTTCATTGATATTAACAATGTGGTAAAGTTTGGTAAAGATATTATGAGAAACGAAGGCCCTATCATCTTAACGAGGCAAAGTATAGCAATATAGCATTTTCAACTAAATCAAGGACCGTAACTCTGGTGTTACTGGTCCGATCTGGCTGGTTTTCGAACTTGTCCGAGCTTTCGTGGATATTAACAATGTGGTAAAGTTTGGTAAAGATAGGTTGAAAAATGAAGGCCCTATCGTCTTAACGAGGCAAAATATAGCAATATAGCATTTTTAACTAAATTAAGGGCCATAAGTCCGCTGTTACTTGGCCGATCTGGCTGGTTTTCGAACTCATCCGAGCTTTCATTGATATTAACAACCTGTTAAAGTTTGGTAAAGATTGGATGAAAAATGAAGGCCCTATCGTCTTAACGAGACAAAAGTTAACAACGGACGACGGACGGACGGACGACGGACGGACGACGGACAACTCGGCATCCCATAAGCTCTGCTGGCCTTCGGCCAGTAGAGCTAAAAACTGTAAGTGTTCGACCACGACGAAGTGATTCTCCTCGTTAAATTTTGTAACAGTTAAGCTGAAGAGGATCATACAGTATGTAGCACTGTATGTATACCCCTTCCACTGCAAGAGAGGAAGTGGATTAAAAACAATTGTGTTTTTTACCTTCAACACTGATGGTACATTCTGTGCTGACATTGCCGCAAACACACGAATATTTGGCCACGTTTTCCAGGGTCACGTCAGCGATAACAAGCTGGTGTGTGTACTGGTCAATGGAAAACTTGATGTGGTCATTTGGAGTGATCTCTTGACCATCCTTCAGCCATTTGACTGGTATGTTAGGCTTGGTCAGTTCACATTCTAGAGTGACCGTCTCCTTCTCCTTAATCTTGGTGTCTTTAAGTGGTTTTCGGAATTCTGCTGTTTTTTCTGAAATTCGTACCACAAACAATAAGTGATTAAGTAACTTACTATTAGTAATTTAATTATATATCATTGTGGAGTACAATGAGTTCGTCAGATGTTACAAAGGACTAGGTATGATAAGGGCCCACTTTGGCCCCTATTTAAATTTTGATGAAACATGCATATAATTACATGTTTTGCAAAATAACTGTATTTCAACAAAACATAAAAAAAAAGTGGCTTACCTCTTTTTTCAAAATATGTTTACACACACCTGTATTTGTTTAGAAAAGTACTTGAAACATGGGGTTATAGGAAGAAAAAGGCAACAAATCTTTATCCCATTGTAAATCTGAATAATGTTTTTGAAGCTCTACTGATAGATTTTGATAGCTAGGTCAGCATTCCTGTGAAGTTTCATAAAAAAATGTCAAGTAGTTTCAGAGGAGTAGTCGCTACAAGTTGAAGTTTTTACTATATAACTCTAGGTAAACAAAGATGGCCACTGGCAGCCATGTTTAATGTCAAATCAAAATAATTTTCGATAAGGATCAACATCTTGTCATGCTGTTCATTTCAGAAAAAGTCCCATATCAATATCACTTACAGTTTTCAAGAAGTAGTCGCTACAAACTTGTTTTTAAAAATCTATGTTTAGCCCTGGTGGCCATCTTGAATTTCCGGCCGACCTGAAATTGTGCTAGGATCAACTAGACATCAAGAGCAACATTCCTGTGCAGTTTCATGAAAATCCGTCTAGTAGTTCAGAGGAGTAGTCACTACAAATGTTTACTATACAAACTCTATGTAAACAAAGATGGCCACTGGTGCCCAGGTTTAATTTTGATTCAAAATAATTTTCGACAAGGATCAAAATCATGTCATGCTGATCATTTTAGAAAAAGTCCCATATCAATATCACTTACAGTTTTCAAGAAGTAGTCGCTACAAACTTTTTTTTAAAAATCTGTTTTTAGCCATGGCGGCCATCTTGAATTTCCGGCCGACCTAAAAAAAATCTGGGATCAATTAGACATCAAGAGCAACATTCCTGTGAAGTTTCATAAAAATGTGTCAAGTAGTTTCAGAGGAGTAGTCGCTACAAGTTTTTACTATATAAATCTATGTAAACAAAGATGGCCGCTAGCGGCCATGTTTAAAGTTGCATCGAAATAAATTTCGACAAGGATCAACATCATGTCATGCTGATCATTTTAAAAAATGTCCCATATCAATATCATTTAAAGTTTTCAAGAAGTAGTCGCTACAAATTTATTTATTTTAAATCTATTTTGAGCCGTGGCGGCCATTTTGAATTTCCGGCCAGCCTGAAATTTGTCTAGGATCAACTAGACATCAAGAGCAACATTCCTGTGAAGTTTCATGAACATCCGTCAAGTAGTTTCAGAGGAGTAGTCGCTACAAGTTTTTACTATATAACTCTATGTAAACAAAAATGGCCACTGGCAGCCATGTTTAACGTCGAATCAAAATAATGTTCGACTCAGATCAACATCATGTCATGCTGATCATTTTAGAAAAAGTCCCATATCAATATCACTTATAGTTTTCAAGAAGTAGTCTTTATTTTTTAAAAATCTATTTTTAGCTGTGGCGGCCAACTTGAATTTCTGGCCGATCTGAAATTTTGCTAGGATCAATTACACATCAAGAGCAACATTCCTGTAAAGTTTCATGAAAATCCGCCAAGTAGTTTCAGAGGAGTAGTCGCTACAAGTTTTTACTATATTACTCTATGTAAACAAAGATGGCCACTGGCAGCCATGTTTAACGTCGAATCAAAACGATTTTTGATAATGACCGACATCATGTCATGCTGATCATTTTAAAAAAAGTCCCATATCAATATCACTTATGGTTTTCAAGAAGTAGTCGCTACAAACTTGTATTTTAAAAATATATTTTTAGCTTTGGCGGCCATCTTGGATTTCACATCAACATGAATTTTTGCTAGGATCAACTAGACTTCATGGGCAACATTTCTGTAAAGTTTCATGAATATCGATCCAGTAGTTTCAGAGGAGTAGTCGCTACAAATAAAACTTTACGGACAGACGGACGGATGGACAGACGGACGGACAGACGGACGACGGACGCCGCACCACGGCATAAGCTCTGCTAATCTCTGATCAGTCGAGCTAAAAATTAAAAAAAAATAAAAAAATAAATAAAAATAAGAAAAGGGAACCCATGAACTGGGGTTTCCTGTGTACATTACCAAATATTGAAAAAGGGCCATAACCATTTATTATCTAGGTATTAATACCTTCCCCAGTATTTTTTATCATATTAAAAGTGTTTTTCATTAACAAAAATAAGGTCATTAATAATAAAAATTTAAAAAAAAATGTTTTGCCTATACCTATCTACCCTAATTTTTTTTTGATGCCGTTAGAGGAGACAAACTTTTTTTTTTTTGGCCTTAACTGTATCAAGCTACGAAACAATCAAGTTGCATTAGAAGTACATAGAAAGACATAGTGATGCACTGCAGTGCCTGCTAAAACTATCAAACCATGGGTCTCTTCAAGTAAGTGTTTTGGGCTATTAATGACCTAAGTACATTTATGAAACTCACTAAGCAGTTCACCGAGACCTTTTCAACAAAGGAGAACTTGAGTAACCATGTTAATTATTCTGTTTACTCCATTTTGGGCTACTGATGACCAGATTATCGTAGCCTGAGGGAGCTTGTGACACCAAGGTTGTATAAGCACCAGTCCAGAAACCAGGTTAATTATTCTGTTTACTCCAAAAAGCTGAGATATGATGCCGGAACCTAGTTCTGGCTAGTTTCAAGCCAGTTTTGAAGGTCAAGTCCAGCACACAAAGTACACGTGATTGAACAATATCTGGGACAGTATCCCGATATATAAATGGTGCCTCAGCCTCTCAAAAGGAGACTCGACAAGACATTCATTTAATACACGTGCTTATGTATGCTTATGTGTAAACTGAAACTGTAAATAAAGTTGACTATTGGACTTTTAGTATTTGCTATAGTACAATGAGTTTTCCATAGTTTCTAGTACAGTCGTCTCCCAATCTGGTACAGTTGTCTCCCAATCTGGTACAGTGGTCTCCCAGTTAGTCGCTTAGGGTTTTTTTTCTTCTAATTTCTGGTAAAGTGGTCTCCCAATCAGACATGGGTTTCCCCAGTTTCTACCCAGTGGGCACATGACGTCAATGTGACGTTGTATCCAACGTTGGGCTATGACGTTGGATTGACGTTGTATTTTGGTTGAGGGGGCACTCCACAGTTAAATGTACATTTCTCAATTATCAAACACTTGACAAGCTCTTAGCCTGAATCCTTGAGCAAAAATAAATCACATCATCATTGTGTCATACATTTCTTAGAAGACAATAAAATTACCCATGTTTCCATACCAAATAAAAGTATCAAAAAGCATTTTCTGTACAACTTTAGTCCCATTTCTTTAAGATTACCCCACCCCTTAAAACATGCTAAAAATGCAATTTTAGCAATATTTCAAATGTCAATAAATAAAAATAAAAAATTTTCCTACACATATCAGGGTCATGTCTGCACTCATAATGCTCTTGCATATCAGGAAATGCTACATTTTACATACCTAGTCCGGCATTTTAAAAAGTTATTCCACGCTGATCTCCTCGTCAGTGAAAATCAGCCATTTTAACTACTTTTAGGAAGTTTTTGATTGGTTCACATTTTTCTATTTATAGCCTCCAAAAAACCCAAAGAATGCATATTCCAATACACCAAAATAAAGTTAAAAGTAATCAAAACTGAAAAAAACATCAAACATGTGCTTCATAAATATTATAAAGACCATCAATGGACCTAAAAGATGCTTAGTTGATTTCTTTCTGATTTACACCATGGACATTCATGCGAAACTGAGGAGTGCCCCCTTAAGGGAAAGTTGTCCGTTAAAAAAAATTGAAACGCCCCTTTTTCCATTTCGCGAATTTATTCCGGACGTCTTGACATACGTATTATTGCGATTGTCCAAAAATTGGCCTAACAGCACCTTTTTAAGATAACACTGAAATAGCCTTTTTAACAGCTTTTTTGCAAACTTTTTTCTTTCGGTCTGTTTTTTTTCCATAGCATGAAAAAGGTCTGAAATTTGCAATCAGAAGTCATTTCCTCTCTAAAAAGTTGCCTCCTATAACCCGATTTATATAAAGACGCTATCTTATGCGATTTTTTTAATTTTAACGCGACACGACATAATGACGTCATGTGACATGACGTCACCCCACATGCTATTCTATGTTTAACGTCATTTTACTATGACATCAAAATACCATAGCAACCAGTACTTAAATGGGACGTTACCATTAGCAAACTGTACATATACTGAAACAGTGTTATGGCAAACCCAAGAATTACACCAATGGTTAGTTTTTAAATGGCAAAAAGCCCACCTCAGACTTAGAAAATCCTACTAAAATTGCATATACCAACCGCAAGACACATGGGATCTTGAGATATCGCAAGTTAGATATCTCACGATAAGTTGCGATACATCTTGAGAAATTGTAAGATATATCTCTATTTATTTTGTGATATCAATGACTCAAGACACATTGAGATATCTCAAGATAATTATCTCAAAACAACTTAAGATATCTCAAGACAGTTATCTCAAGATAACTTGAGATATCTTGAGATTAATTGAGATATCTCAATACAAATATCTCAATATAAATTGAGATATCTCAAGATAAAATGTGATATCTCAACATGGAGTATCTCAAGATAAATTAGACATATATCGAGATATCTCAAGATACGGTGCATCGCGGAGTATTACAATATACATATTTTACCGAGGTGTTCATAATCTGGGTTTCGTAGCAATGCGGGTTTGCCTTATCGACAAATTACATTCTAACCGAAGTAGTTCTCTTCGCAAACAAACCGAATGGTAACAAAATTTGAAAATATGTTGAAATACAGACAAAAAATCCTTCATTTGACTGTTTTAGTAAAAAAAGGTTTGACCCTTAAGGGGGCACTCCACAGTTAAATGTACATTTCTCAATTATCAAACACTTGACAAGCTCTTAGCCTGAATCCTTGAGCAAAAATAAATCACATCATCATTGTGTCATACATTTCTTAGAAGACAATAAAATTACCCATGTTTCCATACCAAATAAAAGTATCAAAAAGCATTTTCTGTACAACTTTAGTCCCATTTCTTTAAGATTACCCCACCCCTTAAAACATGCTAAAAATGCAATTTTAGCAATATTTCAAATGTCAATAAATAAAAATAAAAAATTTTCCTACACATATCAGGGTCATGTCTGCACTCATAATGCTCTTGCATATCAGGAAATGCTACATTTTACATACCTAGTCCGGCATTTTAAAAAGTTATTCCACGCTGATCTCCTCGTCAGTGAAAATCAGCCATTTTAACTACTTTTAGGAAGTTTTTGATTGGTTCACATTTTTCTATTTATAGCCTCCAAAAAACCCAAAGAATGCATATTCCAATACACCAAAATAAAGTTAAAAGTAATCAAAACTGAAAAAAACATCAAACATGTGCTTCATAATTATTATAAAGACCATCAATGGACCTAAAAGATGCTTAGTTGATTTCTTTCTGATTTACACCATGGACATTCATGCGAAACTGAGGAGTGCCCCCTGAAAATGAAAGTCAGGTAGACGTCATATTCCGACCTTGATACAACGTCAAACCCCGACGTTGAATTGACGTTGGACTCTGACGTTGATACAACGTCAAATCCCGACGTTGGATTGACGTTGGATTATGGTTGAAAATGAAAGTCAGGTAGACGTCATATTCTGACGTTGATACAACGTCAAATTACGACTTTAGATAGACGTTGGATAGTGAACACAGATAATCTCAACACATTTAAATACATTTATTCATTGTATAGACACACAGTACAACAACCGAATAGAACCCCGCGGAGCAACGACAAACTAATTCATTCCATTCAACTGACCCAAGCCGAGTTGTGTTTACACTATGATCGAATAGTACTTCTACAAGAAATGAACAAAATGGCGCCAACTTGGCCAAGATAAACAATGAAAATTTGTCATCACGTTTGGCAGATGCATCGCTCCCTCTCTATATATAAGTCTATAGCAATAATTAGTGGTATAATACCTACATATATAGAGTATGTCTCGTCGAGTTGGTTGATTTAAATATCGAGATTGGCGTACCCACAGATGTGTTTAGATTACCCAACGAGATGAGACCAAACTCTAATTGATTTGTAGCATGTCTATTTCATGTGTCTGCCATACTCTAACTTCCGATAACTGGTATTTAGAGTACACCATTTATTCTGACTGGTGTTATTTTCTAATACACCAGCACTATATAGCCTAGTTTAAAATATCTCGTTATATTCAACGATATATCACTGTAACATTTGCAACGTTCGAAGAATAAGCAAGGCAATGCGAAAGATATCACTGTAACGTTTGTAACGTTCGGAGAATAAGCAAGGCAATGCGAAAGATATTCACTGTAACGTTTGCAAAACGTTAGGAGAATAACATGAATAAGCAAGGCAATGCGGAAGATATTCACTGTAACGTTTGCGACGTTAGGAGAGTAAGCTAAGCAATGCGAAAGATTTCAGATGTGTGCGTTATTTTCACATTTTAGGGGTATTATCGAATAGAAATAGAACCTCGTTTACGGTGAATTATCTTGTTATATATCACGCTTTCTCGTTCAATTGTAAACAATAATTTCACCCTTCGGGCTCATGAAATTATTGTTTACAATTAAACTCCAAACCGTGATATATTACACTATAATTCACCGTAAATGATGTTCTATTTATTAATAAAACAATTTACACATGTGCAAATACAAAGGGAATTTCAGTGACCGTGCTACAAAATTACATATAACACTAATATATTTTTTCCAGTATACATAACAACATGTAGTCCATTGGAATATCGACAATACCATTTTAGTAGAACATACAATATAATGTAATTTTAAGAGTTTATCACTAAGTATCGGAATACGTAACTCATGTATACACATTCTAAATACGTCTCCGCCGTCTCCGTGGCCGAATGGTTAATTAACGACGTTGCGTTGTAAACCTTCGCCTCTCACCGCTACGGGTTCGAATCCCACTGGGAGCGCGACTTGTAAGTGAGGGAGTGTAGATTCTTACGGATGGCGGGAGGTGTACAATACTGGTTCTACCCAGGAAAAGTGGGTGGTGTGCCTCCACCACAAAACTTCGACCGTCATATTATAGGTTATTGAATTTGTATGGCTAAATATTACTTGGAACGAGTTGTTTTGGCAAAGGAAGACGAGCTTGCGAGTCGTCCTGCGAAGCGAGTCGTCCTGCGCCAAAACAAGAAGTTCCAAGTAATATTTAGCCATACAAATTCAATAACTTTTTATTGTATACTTTCATATTGTTTTTGATCAATGTTAATTGTATGACTATTACTTTTCATTGTATTTGTGTTATTTTTATAGCTTTTGATGGAATTCCTATCTTGCCATTCAGTTTCATTTTGTGTGGATGATTATTTTGCGCGAAAACGACGTCGACGTCGGATGACGTCATTAAAAACATCAAGCGAATTTCTAAAGTTTGTTTACCATTCGATAACCTTAAAAAACAGTGGGTGAGTGACCATTTCAATTATTTTATCAATTTTTGCCATAAAAGGTTGAAAAAAACACGTATTTTTTTGTTGACACTATAGGAAGGATTCCGTTATTTTTATTTGAAACTAGTTCCTTATTTCTATTTCGCGGCTCTTAGCAAGCACGAGCAAAAGTTCCCGTGCAATATCCATGTGTGCAATATCGTAGATTATTGCACACTTAGCTCAATGCAAACTAAACGGGACAATATGAAAGTATACAATAAATAACCGTACATGTGTTGAAAATGACGTAAAACACAATACAAACAAATACATTCTGAAACATGTAATGTCATTAGTAACCACGACCCTGACTATTACGTATCAGCTTATACAAATCAAAATTCTAACGTGTATTAATTAAAACAAATAATCCACCGAAAAACTTTAAAAAAAAAAAAAAAAATATTGTTTATTACCTCAAATCAGATTTGAAATGAAGGGATTAACAATAGCTTTACAGGTATGAAACCACCAATTAGTTTCCCCATTGACATCAATGTTAAAATGTCACATATTAATGATGAGCTGCAACTTCACATCAAGTATGGATAATGCAGCAGTGGAATTTTCGTATAGAAAAACTAGCTTTCCACTTGAAAAATCACCAGATGTGATCACAAGACATAAGAAAGTTCTTGTTTGTTTACTAAAAGCTCTGGCTAGTGAGACAGATATGTATACAGTGCTGGTTTTACCCAGGAAAGACGGTGTGGTCTGCCTCTACCACAATATAATCGACTTTCATATATGGCCTAACATGTGCTAAACTACTTGTAGTTAAACACCATTCAAACAAATGTTTATGTTTATCAAAAATATCTATATACATTTCATGACAACACCAGAAAATTGACCAGCAGTCAATGAAATACGACCGCGTGCAAGTGCTATCATTAATTCACGATTCACGATCATATATATCCATAAGTCATTTACAGATACATACAATTCGATTTATGGAAATAAATATTTAAATGAAATATGGATTTCTTAAATTAAAATATAATACAACCATAACTGATGGTGCATTTATAATTTCAGTTATTGAAATATGCATATCCCTCAATCGATTATAAGATATCTATAAATAATTAATGATATCCATAAATACTTATATTGTATTAGCTTTTTGTATATCTATAACGGAAAGATCTATATCTATAATTCGTTTATGGATAGATATCCATAACATTCGTTTATGAATATTTATCCATTACCGGTGAATAAATAATAAAACGACGCTCCATATGTGTCCAACTCCGCTCACATATTGACGGATTGTCTTTAAACTTTAAAGGACGTATTAAATTAGCTATGACAAGTGTGTTTTTTAAATGTAATATCAATTTCTTACGTTTGTCTTTACTTAAACTGTTATGCTGATCATTTCCAGAGAAGCACATGACGATCGATATTGCACTGGAGGCATTCATCCGACACATTCCTTGTATTATAAGTCGTGTTATTTGTATAGTAACGCATGCTTAGCCATAATTCAACGATATCTTTTCAGGAAAGTGGTCTGATGGAGTGGTAACGTCACCTTAGAGATAACATCTTTAGACAATTTTAAACCCTAGACTGTTTGAAAATGAATGTTCCATATCTTCATATTCCTGGCATCATCCGTCACATGTCTCAAACGGTGAATGTTGTATACTACAAAGCTTTTTGTGTGAACAATCAGGGTTTTCAATAAGAGCCGGCCGCCGGCCAAAATGACCGTTTCAAATGAGGTTTGGGCCGGCTCAAATCTCCGAAAAAATTAAAATCGGCATCTCCGGTGATGACAACAATATTATTTTTCTTTGCATTCGTGTTTCATATTAACTTGTATAAGCGGTCCAGTATGTAAACTACAATACCATTGGTCGAACCTGGGTCGATTCTTTATGATTGTCCAATCATGAACTTGATAACATGTATCACAGAACCTTGAAAAATGTCGGGTAAAACTGTCAAAAAAAGAAAAATAAACGATTTTTTCACCCCAGTTGTTGGAAGAAAGAAAAAAGCAGAACGTTCCGGTGTTTGAGTTTACTATTAAATATGTTGAAGTTATTGTTTGTTTGTTTGTTCCTTTCTTATTCATCGCGTCTGGAATACTTTTTCGCCGTAAAAAAAACAACACGCGAACATAGTAACGTATAAACGGGAATTCTGTTCTAAGTTTTTGAGCAGAGATCGGGCGAAATTGATCGTGGAATTGATCGTGGTTGTCAAGAATGGTTTGTCGAGAGAGATACTTAGAGGTGTAAGGTACGAAACTTTTCATTGATCTATCTCACGGAAAACCCACCCCTTTTTGTCATTCTGTCTTCAACCAAACTTTTGACCCGACACAAAATATAAAATAATAAAAAGCACCATATTTAGGAGAAGTTATGCCCTTTTTTTTTTTGAAATCGGACATTGCCATTTTGGAGCTATATTTAGGCATGCCAGGGGAAGGGATGATATTTGCATGTAGGGGGAGGCCGAGAGGATGCAGCCTTGACATCAGGGCTGAAGTCAGCCATGCTTTGAAGGAAATGCTGGTCAATAATGATGATTCGGGCAGTGACTATTCAGATGATGACTTCTGTCAACCAGACTATTAAATTATTAATGAGTTTATCAATCAGGGCTGATATTAGTTAGTCGGCCTCAGAGCTGATATTTGTTAGTCAGGGTTGATATAAGTTGGTCAGTCGATATGAACTGATCAGACAGTCATGGTTGATATTGGATTTTTTAGTCAGGGTTGATTATGATATTAGTTGATCAGTCAAGTAAGTTAGTCGTCTCCGCTGGTATTATTTTGTCAGTCTGAGTCAGCATTAATATTAGTCCGTCTAGGCGGATATTAGTTGGTTTATCAGTTATGGTATGGTTGATATTACCTATTAATCAGGGCTGACATTAATTGACCAGTCAGGATTGATTTTAGCTGAATGATCAGGGTTGATATTACCTGGTCATGCAGTCAGGGTTGATATTAGTAACTTGATGATGATCTTTCATGGTTGATTAATTTGATATTAGTTGGTCAACGGTCAGAGCTGATATTAGTTTGTCAGTCACTATCAGTGTTGTTTCAGTTAGTCAGTCTGGGCTGATCTTGCTGATATTTGATAGTTGGGGCTCGTAAGTCAGTCTGGGCTGATATTAGTTGGTCAGTCACTGTCAAGGTTGATATTAGTTAGTCTGGGCAGATATTAGTATGTTAGAGTTGAGCCTGATATTAGTTAGTCTGTGCTGATATGTTTTTAACATTTTATTTCTTATCAATACAATGCTGTACAAAAGAACAATAATTATGAAATGGGCAAAATTAACAAAATATATGTATAAAACTACTGAAATAAACATTAAGTTTAATAGCATCTGCCAGCAGAGGGAGACGATCCATTTGGCATTATGTTGGTCATTAGTGTGTTCTAGATAAATTGATATTATCATTTCTTCAATATATTTCCTTTAATACACATGTCTGATAAAGCATTCAATATTAAGGATTGCTTTATTATACTTATTTCTGTGTTAGAAATATTTTGCGATGATATTAACAAATATATACGTGTTCAACATACAAGTGTTGCTATTTTCCACATGTGATATCTTTCCAATATCCTTTATTATAATTATTATCTAAAATTCTCTTTATTCAGCTGATGTTAGTCCCTGTTAGGGTTGATATTAGTTGATCAGTTTGGGCTGGTAAAGCTTATTTCTAAAGTCAGTACAAAAAAAGACTCATCAAAGAACATTGTATATATGTTTATATGAAGAAAACTGTTTTTAAAAGTTAAGTTCGCCATTCTGTAGTCTGGATCGGAATAGGATAAGTATTATCAAAAGATGTCCGACATATTTATTTAATATGATATTAGCTTTTAAAAGGTAAAAAAAATATCTCTTTTCTTAATATTGCCCATTTTAAGGTGCTTAACAGTACAAAAAATATTGTTTTTAACCTCCCTAGAATCGCTCAGAATGCAGGAAATGACGTTTAGGTGGGACATTTCGGGGGGGGGGGGGGTGGACATGCCCCCGAACCCCCTTAGCATGCGCGGTGCCTCCTCAAATTATGAAATGGCCTGCTCAATCAAAGCTTATTGAAAACCCTGACCGAACATCATCACAATTATCAACAAAGTAATCCAAGAGCTCCAATACATTTGAGAAAGGCTCTGGCGGGGGCATCACATATAAACGCTTTGATCTTTACACCCAACGTTTTTTGTTTGAAGACAATACCATTCTGTTTAATTTCTTCATAATCGCTCAAAAAAATCTTTCAGAAAGTCACTTACAGAATTTGGTTTACTGTCCCCATAAAAAAGTGTAACCAAGAATGGGTTAAAATTGTCAAAACAACAGAGTATCGGCCAAAATTGAGTCCCAGAAGAACATGTGTCTCGCGCGTCATGACGCCACGGATGTTGGTCAGAATAACAAGCAGGTGTGTAATAAAGGTTGTTTACATGGATACCAAGTTTGATCCAAATATACACACTCGACAATGTTTCAGCTACGTTGCCGTGTCACTAAATCTGACATAGAAGACAAAAACTATGTCACATGGCCGTCGACGTGATCCCTAGGTACAAGACATGCATGTCACACACAAACATGCTAATTTTTCTTCCAAATAATAAATACGGTATATACGGTAGTTTTTAATAACCATTAATTAAAACATAAAACATGAGACGTATATTTCTGATTTGGACAACATTACATCATCTTTCATGGATAAAATATACGTATGTGTGTATTTTTACTATTTTTAGTAATAGGAGTCACAACTTCTGACAATTTCCTTGATATATACAATTCTCGTGGTTTTATTCATTCTTGGGATTTTTTTCTTAAATTTCCACTCAGTTAAAACTTCACAGCAATGAGGTATGGTCATTTATTTTGTCTACATAGGAAAGAAATTGTGTGTGACCTTGACCTACAGGCAGCCTATTAATATACTGTAGTTTAGAAACATCAGTAGCAGTACCACCTATATCTTGCTTGTATTCTCTAAAAGAGGTAGGAGAAAAATTATGCTCTCTAGAAGAAAAGTACTGTTTTATTTTGTACCATAATAGTACTGTGAGACTATGTCTCTACCAGAATAGTACTGTGAGACTTTGTCTCTACCAGAATAGTTCTGTGAGACTTTGTCTCTACCCAGAAGAGTACTGCGAGACTTTGTCTCTATCAGCAATAGTTCTGTGAGACTATGTCTCTACCAGCAATAGTAATGGGAGACTAAGTGCCTTCCAACAATATATGGCACCTGATTTTATGATTCAAGTTTTGTTTTATAAACTAAACCTACCTTTAAATTGGTCCATGTCAGGGTCGTGGACACTTTCCTTTCTCCTCATCATAACCGGAGACGCCGCTCCGACAGACAAACTTGTTTTACTATCACCAGACTCTGCTCCTAGTAACTGACCATTTTTAGTATCACTGGACTTAGCTGCAGCAATGTCACCTCCAGACTGATTCTCAACAGTTTTATCACTTTGAGTCTGGTTCCCTTGCATTTTGTCATCTGACGCAGGCATTTTATCACCAGACTTGGTCTCAATCACAGAAATGTTTGAAATGGAAGACTTTGGAATGTCTTTGGTAATTGGAGACTGTATCACAGATTTTTGACAATCCTTACTCACTTTTTTCAGATTCAGAGGAACCAGTCTGAGATAATTCTGCAGCAGTCACCTTAGACACTTCTAATGATATGCGGATTTCACTCTGAACTCGCACATCTGTCGATACTTTTACTTCACTTTGTTTCGATTTAATTTCCACCTTATTATCTTCCTGATTTACTGTACTTGACACACTAACACTTTCAGCAGTGTCCTTGACCTCTGGACTTTGACCTTGCTCTTGTATACTGGCTAAAGTATCCGTTTCCGTTAGCGTCGTTATATCACGTGACTTCCGTTTAGCATCCTGAAACAGCCAGTAAAAGAAATATTAAAGCAACTGCAATATCTATAATAGTAATTGTTTGCTCTAAAATCAAAGAAAACAGGAAAACAATACATCAGCACTCGACAATTTAAAAATTTACAAAAAATAGTTACTCTTTAATGTAACTATTTGTTTGATCTACTAAATTTAATTGAATATAATTAAATTAAATATGAAACAGGAAACAATTCTGCTTTTAAATACTTCATAAAAATTCTCACAAAGTAAAACGAGCTACGTGTCACCTTTTACATCACTAGTCAGTGCAAGCATTACAAGACAAAATTCCCTTCTCTCTACACACGCTCTGTACATCATAACTTGGGTAGGTAGGTAGTAAACAAGTTAAGTATCCCACACTCTATATATCCCTAACCCGGGCAGGCAGTAAACATGAACTGTCAGATAATAGATACCAGGGTGTCAGACAAAAGATACGCAGGGCCACGATCAGGAAGTTATTCGCAAACACATTATTTGATCAGACAGCTTTACTTCCCTATACATATCTGACAATAAACAAATTATCCAGGATAACTCTAGGTACGTAATGTAGGTATTCAAAATTGAAAATTACAACTTTTAAAAAGGACGCAACAGGAAGAATGTCAATATTTATTTTAGGTAGTTTGATTGGCGGTCATGGTGTGAATGGAGACACAATTTCGGTTTTCCCTATGACTTTTTTTTTTAAATCAAGCTATGTGTATTGCATTTATATTGGAACATGTCTCTTTACTAAGTTTGGTTTCTATTAATAGTATCAATGACCCTGACCGTCATTATAAATAATATTTAAATATCTTATGACGACTTTGGTTATTTTTGAAAAAAGAAAAATATCATTGACATGCAGTATATTTTATTAAAATTTGTTAAATAATTTATCTTAAAGTACATGTAACATTACATATTAAACTACCAACAGGCACAAAAACTACAAGTACCCGTATATGTAAAATTGTGACGTTACAATAGCACGGATCAAGATTGCTTAAAATTGCTAAAAATAGATTTCATTCGTACAAATATGTATGATTTTGTCCGAAACCAGTTCGGGAATCTATTGAATTTGAATTGTGCTTCTATTCGTCAATGGCACGATATTTTTATTGTGTGATGTCAATATCGATCTGTGCTATTTAGAGCACGTCAATATCGATCTGTGCTATTCAGAGCACGTCAGTATCGATCTGTGATATTTAGAGCATGTCAATAACGATCTGTGCTATTTATGGCACGTCAATAGCGATATGTGCTATTTAAAGCAGGTCAATATCGATCTGTGCTATTTAGAGCAGGTCAATATCGATCTGTGCTATTTAGAGCATGTAAATATCGATATGTGCTATTTAGAGCACATCAATATCAATCTGTTCTATTTAGAGCACGTCAATATCAATCTGTGCTATTTAGAGCACGTCAATATCGATCTGTGCTATTTAGAGCAATACCATTCTGTCAACATCTAACAAAGTCACAGGTATTTTTATACTGTACATGGGTATTGCAAGGTGTATTTCTAAGGTGTTTAGTCTTGCAGTTTTCTAGAGCAGAGTAAAGTCTGGACTATTGTGTGGAATTGTGGTGCTTGAAGGGAACTCAGTTTTAACAAAATGACTGGTCAAGCAGGAAATACGGGTATTTTGATAACTGATCGAAATTTGCACTATGGCCCACACTGGTCGATATTACAAGGCCATTGTGTGAAAAGGATAACACATGCAAAATGCTGGATAACCTAGCTTTTACACTTGCAATAAACTGAAATCTAAAATAGCAGTTCTTCAAGATCATTTATCACATGACTTACAGTGTGTGAGTGGAATAATACCACATTCTATATTTTCGATATACCACTAGTTATATAAGTATGCAAATAAGCTTAGAATGCGCTGTCAAAAAAAATCGATAATGACTATGATCCAATTCCCACGGTTTATGTCGGTTTCGCATGTTAAAGCGACAGGCAAAATGCAATAAAAGTCGATATGTGAGTTATGTGATAAATATATAGAATCTAACATTCATTCGTATTTCCTGCCAGACCAGCCGCAAGAGCCTCGCATTATATCATTTTGCCAACTCGTTTAATAAATTCAATAATGAATGAGTACATATGTAGGATCCTCTATTTATACAATCTTGTGACACATATCATTGGGGTAAAACTTATTTTCAAAGCAATAACCCAGACCAACTTGGAGTGGTCAAAGTTGATTTGCAGTGGATGAAGAGGTTGATATGCAGTGGACCACAGTTGGAGTCCACTCCATTCGAGTCCACTCCAAATGACTCCAATGATATTTGTAAATTTTAACTATCCACTACAAATGACTCCACAGAGATAGAGTATTGTATCTACCCACTCCAAACCACTACCAAGAGATGTATTAATTTAGCTATACACTCCAAATAACTGCAAAGAGATGATCTGATTTTTGTCCACTCCAGGTGACTGCACACTGATGTTTCTTTTTCAAAGTATTTCTGCTGGTTCATATTACAGCATGTAATTTGTCATGATGTATGTATTTTTTTAATTAAGTCTAGCATATTTGTTTACCGTTTGCTTCAAGGAGGAATTTGTTTCTATCTCTTCAAAATACCGATATAAAAGAATATAATAGCAAGACATACTGTGTTGTCTATATGTGTCAACAGTTATTCATATCCTTGCGAAACGTTACCATGGTCAACTATGGTCAACCTCTGCCATTACCAGGGTGCACATGAACCATGATTGGCAAAGGTCAGATGCTAAAAGTCCATGGTCAATCATTGTTTAATGACGTGACTAGGGGCGGATCCAAGATTTCATGTTAGGCGGAGCGTAAAAATGGGCTTTTAGTGGGGTAAACATCTTTTTGGGTTAACAAGAGCATCAAGAATTGCAGGGCAATCCATAGTCCCCCACCGGCCCAGACAAACATTTTCCAGACATTTTCTATGATTGAAGTCAAAGATCAAGGTCAGAATGACCTTATTTTAGTACGCGACACACCGCTATCCCAAGATGTATCCACATCCCTAGTTTGGTATCTCTAAGTGTTATAGTATTGAAAATACGGTCTGGACAAGCATTTTCTATGACAGAGGTCACAGGTCAAGGTTACAACGACCTTATTTTGGTATTCGACACACCGCTATCCCAATATGTATTTACATAACAAGTTTGGTATCTCTTAAGTGTTATAGTATTGAAAATATGGCCCGGACAAGCATTTCGGAAGGACGGACGAACAGCGTGCAAACCTATAGTCCCCCCACCTCAGGGACCGGTGGAGGACTAAATAGTCCCCACCCCCCACGGGACCGGTGGGGGACTAACAATCAGAAAACCCCTCCAAATAACAAATAAACTTATTTTGACAAATAACAAATAAACTTATTTTGCCAATTTTTTAAGGGGGGGAGGGGGATGGTGGTGCCTTGGCTTGCTCCCCACTCCCCCACGGATCCGCCCATGATGACCATGGTCAAAGAAAGATTGTCCGCCCATGATGACCATGATCAAAAAAGATTGTCCCCCCCCCCCCTACGGATCCGCCCATGATGACCATGGTCAAAGAAAGATTGTCCTCCACCAACACCCATCCTCGGATCCGCCCATGATGACCATGGTCAAAGAAAGATTGTTGCACCATTCTTGGTTAATTATGTTTTACTTAAATCAAGTAAAACACAAATACTGATTACTCGTGTGAATGCCGACATGTTGTTGATTTTTTAACGATTGCGCATGCGCATTCAACATTTATTACGAGCGGGAAATTCAAATGATAACATGTTATGTTATTTCTTTGAAAATAACATGTTATTGTCGGTAATTTAGGCCCAAGTATTTAAACTTCGAAGAGTTTCCACTCGCTATTAGCCTAGTTTAAATTATAACGCCACCGGCGTAAACTGGATTATTCTGCCGAGCGACAATTAATGACGTCACCGTTTAGAACGCGCGCTTGGAAGAACGTTGTACCAAACCATGCGGCGTTAAGAAATGCGCAATAGTAAGTATTTTGGGACGATTACTTAACATATTTCTTGAATAAATACAATTCTATAAGTATTGTTAATTTCACTAAACACGTCACTCGTCAATTTCTGTTTTTTTTCGATAGAAAATTTGGTGTTGAAAGTTCGGACTATAATTTATGGCTTATTATGTCATCAATTTTCGCGAACATTCTATCCTTCGAAATTCCAACACTGAGCGCAGTCTGAACGTATTTAGCCATGTAGCTTTAGAAAAATGTTCATTCCAGTTTCTTTTAAATGCATCCTTTCTGATTTAAACAATTTGTGAAGACTGTTTACGAGCATAAACAAAAAATGAAGTGGTTTTATGACCGCGGTTTCCCAAATTAAATCATTTGACTCGTCACGGAGTCAAAACAAAAGTTAATCTGCTTTATATTATAAACACAAGATATGCTTGCTTATTAAAACAAAGAAGTGTATCAATATAATGAGAATTTTCAAGAAAATAATACATGTTTACCGAATTTTACTAACTATGTCAGTTGGAAAACAATCGGCAAAAGTAGTAGTAAATTCGGATAGTATATATTTCGGACAAAATGTGTTTGTGTTCTGAAACAGATAAGGTTCTCTTTTTATTTCAAAATATGCAAGTACCAATATTAAAGAATCCATATCAAATGAGTTTTTAATTATGGGTTACATTTAAAACTTTTAAACTTTAATAGGGGGAAATTTAAAGAAATAATTATAGGACGACTTGATTATTTTTAGAAATCATTTGCCAGTCCCAGAGAGTGTGTTCATTTGCTTTACAATATTTTAAGCATGGCATGGGTAGTCGATATTATTGTTGCTAATTTAAAATAAAATTAAATTTCAAAATTTGGGGAGTGATAGGGAGCATAGTCTACAATAATTGGGCCTGTAGGCACTGGGGCTTGATACATGTTCCCAATAAGTTTAGCATACTATGAGAATCAGACCCGTGGCATATATTGATCAAACTTCCTGTTGGCTTGTTTGTCTCACAGTGTTGACATTTCGTTGTTTTGATAAACATTTTGTTTACGTTTTATATTTCGGTAGGCTTAAAAGGCTGAGCAAGATGCTGTGGAACTGCAACTGTGTGAGGAGACAAAAACCATGGCTGTCAGAAGGTATAAAATTGCTGGTTTATATAAATTTTGGTATTGATTAAAAAAACATTAAATGTTATAATTATAAATGTTTGATGTTAAAAGAATATGTGCTCAAGTTGGTACTGTAACAAAAGATTAATTTAGTTCAAACGATTGAATTGGGTTTTACGGCGCACCAACACGTGAAAGGCTATATGACGCCTAACAGGAATGAACATGCCAGGCTCATCCTCACACACCAAGATAAAATATGGAGGATGGGCCGAAAACACTGCAGCTTCAAAAACTAAGTTGAAAGCGCATAAAAGCGCATATATTTAACAAGATGGCCAAACGGCCCTGAATGCATACGGTATAACCTTTTGTAAAAGGTGTGATAAAATATTTGGTAATCTCAGAAAAACGTTTTTTTAAAGATTTTCCCAATAATAATTTATACTATTTAAGGCAGCACACATCACTTGATGTATTATGATTTTAGGAAAACTATTTTCAGATTTAGGTTTCTTGTAACAGCCAAATACGGTGTGCGGATGAGGTGGGAGTAGCTGTCGCGGTGCATAGATCAAAGTATCAGTAGAAACACCTGGTCCAGCTATTAAAGAAGATTGTTTGGAAATGACAGTGTACTGACGCTGTACATCAATAGGCAAGACAGACAACGAGTATGTATGCATGGGTTTAAAATCACTTTTAACAATGCAGTGAGCTCTAGGCTCAACGTATATAGGGCTGCCACATTGAAATTATCATGCAGTAGATGCATGACATGATACCCCACCCAGTCACATAATGACACCGGGCCTACCTGTCCTAGAACTACTGTTCATATACTGAACGTCTAGCAAGGGAGTACCATTTTTGCAAAGTCTTTGGTATGAACCGGTTTGGGATTGAACCCAAGACCTCCCGCAATGGAGGACACTCTACCACTAGGCCTTGCTGCAGTGTACAAAGAGAGCAATGTCTCCTTACTTCAAGGCCATTAAAAGTAGAAATCAATGTTATTGTTATTTTTGAAGTACAATTGGGAATGGAAATCAAACAATACATTCTGTTTGTATGTGTGTCTATCTGAACAAATATTAAATATTCACTTTAACTTTTTTCATTTTGCGTCTGTATGGTGTTTTAGGTAATTTTCAACACATGTAAGGTTATATATGACGGTCGATATTTTGTGGTGGAGGCAGCCACTTTTCCTTGGTAGAACCAGTACTGTACACCTCCCGCCATCTGTAGGAATCGACACTTGAACCTGCAACGTCGTTAACCATTCGGCCATGGAGACGCTTAGTCCCAAGTCAGACATGTCAAAGGTCAAACTTTATGTATAAAGCTATAATGCTATGATTTTCTTACAGTTAGAGGTATTTCAATATTGCCATGTATTGGTTTAAAGCAGTTAAAAGTAATGAATAAATATGTATTAATCCCACAGGTCAGATATTAGTCTCCAGTTACAAGGACGATTAGATGACAGATGAGGAATTGACAAGATTCGGTGTATCAGATATGGGAAGTACAAGTCGAAAAATGCAGAAGTTAGAGAAGAGACTTTTAAAAAGGACATTGCAGCGAGTTGACAGGATTTGACGGCTTAGCAAGCACCGGATCAGTTTTGCTAACAAGCCTATAAAATTAAATTAGAAATTAGCACGAATGTGAGATTCTGTTTATCACATAACAATTAAGCATATGGTTGTAAGAACTAAAACTTATAATCACTTAGTATGAAATTTGCATATTTTCAACCATCAAGGAAAATAACTATTACGGTAGTAAGCCAAATATAAATTTTACTCATTAATTGTCTAGTTTCAGAGCTTATTGACATTAGGACATATTGCAGTATGCCTCTTTTTATAAAACTTCAACCTGTAACCTAACATAGGTCACAACTTGCCAAAATATTGACCTATGGTCATGAAACTTTATACAGTTCTTCCCTATCAGTTTTTAGCTTTACTAGTTTTTAGCTTTACTGGCCATAGGCATGGGAATGCGAGATTATGGAATGGCGAGTCGTCTGTCCGTCCGTTTAAACTATATTCTTAAAATGTGTTGTATACAATCATGATATTCATAAGGTAATTGAAAGAATTTTAAAGCACCTGTGTATATTTTATGAAATACAAAGTTTGGCTGAACTGTTAAAGTACAGTTTCTGTCTTGTCTTTTCAGTAGTTCCACCTCTGTAAGCATTTTTTTTTGTAGTGACAATGTAAAAAGTCACAGTTAACGAGATTTATAGATTCTGCATGTAATTCATTGCATGTAGGTAATGTAGGAAACAAGTCAGTAAATGACCTTCCTGAATTGTAGATATGTTTGTTTGAAACATGTTGGGGGAAGACAGCACATTTTAGGCTATACATATTATACACTTCTCAAAACTGCTAACTACACCGCTCACGTTTTGGGTTATATATATCGATGGGTTGAATGTTTTTCAATAAAATAAAAAAAAATCTCATATAGTGCAGATTTGTGTTATTTGTTTATCTAATTACAAACAACTATGAAATAATGATATTAACAAAATGATTCATATTTTAAATCGGTGTAGTTGGCTGTTTTGAAAAGTGTATAAAACGTGAGCGGTGTAGTTAGCAGTTTTGAGAAGTGTATGAATGAATGGTGTTTTACGGCACGTCGATACATATTATAGTAGGGTCGATTGTTTGTGGTGGAAGCAGTACACTTCAAACTCAGCATTTTTATGCCCCGCCACAAAAGTGGTGCAGGCACATAGTGTTACCCATGTCCGTCCGGACGAACGTCCCGTTTTTACATTCAAGTTTTGTATTAAGTCAATTCCTAAGATACCAAAAGCCGTACAGTTTTCAAACTTCATACACACTTAAATCTGTATGGCAGCGATATGTTCTTACCTAAATCAGGTCAGTATAAATGACCTTGGCCTACTTTTTACACTTCTTTAATTTACATCGAAGTTCTACATTCAAATTTTTTTTTACATCAAAGTGTTTTGTTAAGTCCATTTCTCCAACACCAGATGCCTTAGAGCTTTCAAACTTTACAAATGTTGATAGCTATATGACCGTAATATGTTCCAATGAAAAGTGGGTCAATATGAATTACCTTGACCTACCTTTGGCACTTTGTTAATTTACATTAAGTTTTACATTAAAGTTTTTTATTAACTCAATTTCTCAGATACCAAAAGCCATACAGTTTCCAACTTCATACACACATCTGTATGACAGCAATATGTTCTTACCCAAATCAGGTCAATATAAATGACCTTGACTTACTTCTTGCACATTGTTAATTTAGATTGAAGTTTTACATTCAACTTTTTATTATGTCCATTACTCTGATATCAGAAGCAGTACAGCTTTTAAACTTCATTTACATCTATATGACAAATGTATGTTCCTACCCAAATCAGGTCGATATAATTGACCTTGACCTACCTTTTCCACTTTATTTTACATTGACGTTTTTAGATCACCTGAGTTGATCTATAAGGCTCAAGGTGATCTATTAGGATCACTTTTCGTCCGTCGTCGTTAACTTTGGCTTCAAAACTTCTCAGAAAGCGCTTGGCCAATTGTGAACAAACTTCACATGGATGATCCTTAGATGAATGGTTTTTAGATTTGTTAAAATTAGTTCAGCGCGACATCCAAGATGGCCACCATTACCATATATAATCGAAACGTTACAAAATCTTCTTCTGAAGAGCCGCTGGACAGATTTCGACAGTTTTTCTTTTAAAAAGATCGCCAATGCCTAAACTATCAAGTTTGTTCAAATATAGTCCCCGGGCTTAAAAATGGCCATGCCCTGGGGGTCCAACATTTGTATATTGAGATTTTGCATTTTTTTCATAGACTTGTATAGGAAAAAACTTTAAAAAATCTTCTTTTCTGAAATCACAAGGCACAGAGCTCTCATATATTACAAGTAGCATCAAGTCAGAGGTTTAATATTTTGCATTTACTATGAACTTATGGTCCTTTACCAGGTGACCCTGGGGTCAAATTTGGCCTCTTCCCAGGCGTCACAGTTTTACATAGGAAAAATAAATAAAAACTTCTCTGAAACCACAAGAGCCACCAAATTTTTGTTTAAATGTTGAACCTGGGGTCACATTTGACCGCCCCGCCCCAGGGGTCACATGTTTTACATAGACTTGTATAGGAAAACACTTTTAAAAAATCTCTTTCTCTGAACTGCAAGAGCCAGAGGTTAAATATTTTGCATTTGCTATAAGTTTATGGTCCTCTACCAAGTTTGTTCAAATGGTGACCCTGGGGTCAAATTTGGCCAGTCCCGGACGTCACACAGTTTTACATAGTTTTATATATAGTATAAAATTAAGCGTGTTCTTCTCTGAAACTACAAGAGCCAGAGGTTGCATTTACTATGAGTTTATGGTCCTTTACCAAGTTTATTTAAATGGTGAACCTGGGGTCACATTTGGCCCTGCCCCAGGGGTCATGTTTTACATAGACTTGTATAAGGAAGAACTTAAAACATCTCTGAAACCACAAGGCACACAGCTCTCATATATTATTGTATGTAGCCCCGGGGTCACATTTGACCACTTTCATTTTGTTTTTGATCTTTACAAAACTTGGTCAGTGTCTTTATAGCATTTGTTGATTTACATATACAGTTTATATTACTACCAAATGATTATCTTCCCTTATTTGTAAATAGTTTTATCTTTATATACTTACATTAATTTTTAATTACTACTTCATCTTTCATCAGTTTTTGCACACAATATGACCTATTCATGTGTTGACGTGCCGTAAAACACCATTCATTCATTATATCAATGTTGTTAACACAACAGAGGCCACATTTCTTGAACAATCTTAATCAAACTTCCACAGATTGTATATGACCATAAGATTTTGAAGAAGTTTGATAATGGGCCAGTACTCAGGTGATCGATTTAGGGCCCTCTTTGCCCTCTTGTTTATCAAGTTAATTATTCACATACCAAAAGCCTTACAGTATTCAAACGTCATACACACATCTATATGGCACCATTATGTTCCTACCCAAATCGGGTCCATATAACTTGCCTTTTTTTATATAACACAACATTTTGTTACTCCATTTTGGTAGGCAGTCCATATAACTTGCCTTTTTATATTACACAACATTTTGTTACTCCATTTTGGTAGGCAGAGGGGTAGAACCGTCCCCAAATTCATGTTCATTTTATCATTTTTTGTTCATGCTCATTGAAGGTCTTCATCAATACCCCTGCATTGTTTCAGGTGCCATCTCACTCATATCACTAGAGCAGTGGCAGAAAAACTATAACGTGGCTCCAGCGTAAATGGAGTGTCCACAATATAATTTGCAACAACTCTGCAGTTCAGAGTGAGAAGGTTCTAGGCCCGTTCTCCATATTTTATCTTGATGTACATGGAGGATGAGCCTGGCATGTTCATTCCTGTTAGGCGCCATATAACCTTACATGTGTTGGTGCGCCTTAAAACCCCAATTCAATTCAATTGATAACCCTTTAGGGGGGGCATTCATGTCCCTTGGACACATTTTCTAGTTAATATCTAGGCCAAGGAGGTGCAAGAATAACCAGCCATATATGCTAATGATCAACTCCAATAAACTATAAAGCCACTCCATTTAACTGCTATGCAAAATATCTCCACCATAAACCCACTAGATTGTCCACTCCATTTAACTGCTATGCAAATTAGCTCCACCACAAACCCACCACTTTTTCCACTCCATTCCACTGCATGCAAATGAAGTGCACTCCAAGTAACTCCAGGCTCCACTGTAATTCCACTCCTTTTCAACTCCAAATAACTGCATCTATGAATATTGATTAGGTGCAGTGGAGTTGCAGTCAAATGGAGAGGAAAGTGATGTTTCAAATATTTAAATTAGGTGCTTGGGCAAAGAAGGTCCTACTACAATGGAGTGGACCAGGATTAACTCTCATTCAACTGCATTGACCCACTCCATTTCCACTCTAAATGCCACTGCAAATCCACTCATATTTCGCCTGGGAATTTATTGTAATAATCGAGGGTATATCATTAGCAGCGCATTGTATTGCATGGGCATCTTAACGATAAACAGTGTTTATATATAGATATAGGAATTTTCGTATAGAAAAACTAGCTTTCCACTTGAAAAATCACCAGATGTGATCACAAGACATATAAGAAAGTTCTTGTTTGTTTACTAAAAGCTCTGGCTAGTGAGACATATATGTATACAGTGCTGGTTTTACCCAGGAAAGACGGGGTGGTCTGCCTCTACCACAATATAATCGACTTTCATATATGGCCTAACATGTGCTAAACTTGTAGTTAAACACCATTCAAACCAATGTTTATGTTTATCAAAAATATCTATATACATTTCATGACAACACCAGAAAATTGACCAGCAGTCAATGAAATACGACCGCGTGCAAGTGCTATCATTAATTCACGATTCACGATCATATATATCCATAAGTCATTTACAGATACATACAATTTGATTTATGGAAATAAATATTTAAATGAAATATGGATTTCTTAAATTAAAATATAATACAACCATAACTGATGGTGCATTTATTATTTCAGTTATTGAAATATGCATATCCCTCAATCGATTATAAGATATCTATAAATAATTAATGATATCCATAAATAATATATTGTATTAGCTTTTTGTATATCTATAACGGAAAGATCTATATCTATAATTCGTTTATGGATAGATATCCATAACGTTCGTTTATGAATATTTATCAATTACCGGTGAATAAATAAGAAAACGACGCTCCATATGTGTCCAACTCCGCTCACATATTGACGGATTGTCTTTAAACTTTAAAGGACGTATTACATTAGCTATGACAAGTGAGTTTTTTAAATGTAATATCAATTTCTTACGTTTGTATTTACTTAAACTGTTATGCTGATCATTTCCAGAGAAGCACATGACGATCGATATTGCATTGGAGACATTCATCCGACATATTCCTTGTATTATAGGTCGTGTTATTTGTATAGTAATGCATGCTTAGCCATAATTCAACGATATCTTTTCAGGAAAGTGGTCTGATGGAGTGGTAACGTCACCTTAGAGAAAACATCTTTAGACAAACCCTAGACTGTTTGAAAATGAATGTTCCATCTCTTCATATTCCTGGCATCATCCGTCACATGTCTCAAACTGTGAATGTTGTATACTACAAAGCTTTTTGTGTAAACATCATCACAATTATCAACAAAGTAATCCAAGAGCTCCTGTGCGTAGTCCAAATATGCTTCACGTTTAGAGTCGCAGCTGTCCAACAAGATAGAAATAGCTACAGTGAGACATAGGAAGTGTTTGTAAGCGTCATCGCGGAGCACTTTCCGAAGAACAACAGGCCCAGTATACAACAGAAACTGTCTAAATTCTGTGGCTTTCCACCGTTCAAGCTCACTGAGTGGTCTAGGTTGACGAGCAAACTATGATGGCAGCTTCCCAGAGAATGAGACTAGAGCACTCGAAATGTCACTAAGTTGACGCTGCGAAAGTCGACACTCTTTTGGACCTTGCTTCAGAAAATGTAACAATCTCTTAACAGCACCAAGACACACTAGGTGCATGTAGTCCAAGCAAAATTCTTTTACACACTTTACATCGGAATTCTGCAAGGGCGAAACAGCAGACTGGTGATCTGCATACTCTGCATTTGAGAAAGCTTCATTTGTACGCGAGAGAGAATGTCCCAAATAAACAACTCGATTGTGTATGTATTATCCTCGAATTGTACATCTTTTACATGAAAAGTAACCTGTGTGGCCCTAAATACATTTGAGAAAGGCTCTGGCGGGGGCATCACATATAAACGCTTTGATCTTTACACCCAACGTTTTTTGTTTGAAGACAATACCATTCTGTTTAATTTTTTCATAATCGCTCAAAAAATCTTTCAGAAAATCACTTACAGAATTTGGTTTACTGTCCCCATAAAAAAGTGCAACCAAGAATGGGTTAAAATTGTCAAAACAACAGAGTATCGGCCAAAATTGAGTCCTAGAAGATTTAAAAACTGGAACACCATCAATATTCACTAATAATTCAATTTGATTAAGTTTCTCAACATGTTCTTCTCTTGCAGAGCTTAGCACTTTAGTTATTGTAAGTTTCAATCAGAAGTAAGCATATGTTCCTCCACATAATTCCACTGTTGGCACATTCCTCGGAGTTTGCACAAGAGTTCTGGAATCTTTTGGTAGATCAAGTCCTCTTTTTCTCAGAATAGCCAGCAATGAATCTGTTCCAGTTCTCCGACACCGATTCTCAGTTACCCAAGAGGCAATTTCTTCTTGGATCGATGGCCCTTCTTCAATCAAGTCCTGTTCAACATCTGGAACATCTAAATCTGATGAAATAACGTCCTCTATAAATCCGTAGTCTAATTCAACTCCGTTGTCTATCGATGCATGGCTACCAGTAGAAGAAAGATCATCAGAGCCACTTGAATCATTTGCAGGTAAACTATCTTCTTCACTAGTACTGCTACTTTGTAAAGCGCTAGCTGTTGCAGTCGCACTCAACTTTCTCCAGCGCTTCAGGTACGACATACCGTGCTAAGCCGAGGTAATATTGACATTTTTTAAAGTTATAAATAAATATAATGCTGATAGTTTAGCACATTAACCCTTTCGCAGCCAAATAAAAAGCGAAAAGTTATTGTCAGCGCCAAATATATATGCATTCTACAAGAAAATCATGGGTGCTTCTCTGAAATTGTTCTAACTTTTGACATGTTATTGGGGGCACTCCTCAGTTTCGCATGAATGTCCATGGTGTAAATCAGAAAGAAATCAACTAAGCATCTTTTAGGTCCATGGATGGTCTTTATAATAATTATGAAGCACATGTTTGATGTTTTTTTCAGTTTTGATTATTTCTAAGTTTATTTTGGTGTATTGGAATATGCATTCTTTGGGTTTTTTGGAGGCTATAAATAGAAAAATGTGAACCAATCAAAAACTTCCTAAAAGTAGTTAAAATGGCTGATTTTCACTGACGAGGAGATCAGCGTGGAATAACTTTTTAAAATGCCGGACTAGGTATGTAAAATTTAGCATTTCCTGATATTCAAGAGCATCATGAGTGCAGACATGACCCTGATATGTGTAGGAAATTTTTTTATTTTTATTTATTGACATTTGAAATATTGCTAAAATTGCATTTTTAGCATGTTTTAAGGGGTGGGGTAATCTTAAAGAAATGGGACTAAAGTTGTACAGAAAATGCTTTTTGATACTTTTATTTGGTATGGAAACATGGGTAATTTTATTGTCTTCTAAGAAATGTATGACACAATGATGATGTGATTTATATTTACTCAAGGATTCAGGCTAAGAGCTTGTCATGTGTTTGATGATTGAGAAATGTACATTAAACTGTGGAGTGCCCCCTATTCACCCTTTTGCCATTATCAAATCTCGCTCTCGTTTTTCGCGAGATTTTGAGTTCGGGGTGTCTCAACACTGATTCTGTATAGTGAATATACAGTGTTTATTTGTTTTAGACACATTTTAGAACGTATCATGCAAAAATATCGTGCAAGTGCTGTTTCTAGGTGTGTTAGTAATATAAACTGTCAGACTATTGACCTTTTTTGGGTAAAATGGCTTTTTTATTGCCATTATAAGGATACATTGAAACTGAAAGTAGATAAAGAAGTGCGCCACGGTTACTCAAATAGCATACTCCTCGCGTTTCGTAAATTATTTAAAGTAATTAGCTTTACTTATTACACTTAAATAAGTAAGTCCCTGCATTTAAATTACATGTAACAAGTTATATACAAGAGGTCAATGACCTTGAAGCTCTACTGAATAATTTAGATTTCAGAAAGTAGTCGCTACAAACTTGTATTTTGAAAAGTTATTTTTAGCCGTGGCAGCCATCTCGAATTTCCGGCCGATCTGAAATTTTGCTAGGATCAATTAGACATCAAGAGCAACATTCCTGTGAAGTTTCATGAAAATCCGTCAAGTAGTTTCAGAGGAGTAGTCACTACAATTTTTCATTACATAACTCTATGTAAACAAAGATGGCCGCTGACAGCCAGGTTTAACATCGAATCAAAACGATTTTTGACAAGGACCAACATCATATCATGCATATCATGCTGATCATTTTAGAAAAAAGTCCCATATCAGTATCACTTTTAGTTTTCAAGAAGTAGTCGCTATATACAAACTTGTATTTTGAAAATCTATTTTTAGCCATGGCGGCCATCTTTAATTTCCGGCTGACCTGAATTTTTTCTAGGATCAATAAGGCATCAAGAGCAACATTCGTGTGAAGTTTCATGAAAATCCGTCAAGTAGTTTCAGAGAAGTAATCGCTACAAGTTTTCATTATATAAATCCATGTAAACAAAGATGGCCACTGGCAGCCATGTTTAACGTCGAATCAAAATAATGTTCGACTCGGATAACCATCATGTCATGCTGATCATGTTAGAAAAAGTCCCATATCAATATCTCTGATAGTTTTCAAGAAGTAGTCGCTACAAACTTATTTTTTAAAAATCTATTTTTAGCTGTGGCGGCCATCTCGAATTTCTGGCCAATCTGAAATTTTTCTAGGATCAATAAGACATTAAGAGCAACATTCCTGTGAAGTTTCATGAAAATCCGTCAAGTAGTTTCAGAGGAGTAGTCGCTACAAGTTTTCATTATATAACTCTATGTAAACAAAGATGGCCGTTGACAGCCATGTTTAACGTAGAATCAAAACGATTTTTGACAAGGACCAACATCATGTCATGCTGATCATTTTAGAAAAAGTCCCATATCAATATCACTTAAGAGTTTTCAAGAAGTAGTCGCTACAAACTTGTTTTTAAAAAATCTATTTTTAGATTTGGCGGCCATCTTGGATTTCACATCAACATGAATTTTTGCTAGGATCAACTAGACTTCATGGGCAACATTTCTGTAAAGTTTCATGAAAATCCATTTAGTAGTTTCAGAGGAGTAGTCGCTACAAAAGAAAGTTTACGGACAGACGGACGGACGACGCACCACGGCATAAGCTCTGCTGATCTCTGATCAGTCGAGCTAATAACAGTTTAACTTTCTTGTAAACAGGAACGGTTCATATTAATCTTTTCTACCAGTAGTTTGAGAGTCCAATACTGTGCATGCTGAGTTTTAAATTCACTACTTAACATAAGTATATAAATTCTCCTTTAAATAATGCTCATAAAAGTATATTCCACAAACGAATATGTATTGCATTAGAGTCATTTACCGTAGGTTATTGTTACGACAATTATTATGTAAAATAATTAACAGGACTCTGCAATATATTGTTATTCCTACCACAGTATAAGATTTCATAAATCATAGGACCTACATAGATATATAGCTATGCCAAAAACAATTAATTGAACAGTTGCTAATGTTGAGTTTATGGCAGGTTGTTTATTGCAATAAAAAGAAAAAGGGTTTCTCCAATAGTAATAATGCGGTACCCCGTGGCTAATTGGCTGTTCAAAGCAGGATGTTTGTTTAGATCAAAGAGGCCATAAATCACAAACACTGGCTAACCGTGGTGTGTTGACATCATATATACTCTGTAAAAGAAGTTTTGGACCATGGCAGTGTTCGAACCCGTACAATGATCGCTGAACCATGACATTCGACCGTAACTCTTATTATCTCAGTTGATAATTCACAATAGATCAACAATCAACAACAATTATCGTTTACAATGAAAGTTTGCGAAAAAATAATAATCTTTTTATTGGTTACTCGAATGTGCCCGTAACTGTTACTTTGTATGGACTTTGCAACATTTTTTACAGATCCTTTGTGTGTTTGCGATATTTTTTTAAAATCAAATCTTTTTTGGAATTTAATGATTCTGGTACCAAATTAACCGGGTAGGGTAGACCTTGGTTACTAAAAAAAGATACTTAACTTTTGTCCACTAGTTTTATTTTTATATGACTTTATATACCCTGGTCCAAAACTTTTTTTACCGAGTATATATATACAGTATATATTCTGTAATATTTTAATTTTCAATTTTATGTATACATGTATTATGTATAGTATGCCGTAACAATTATCAACAGTAAAATACTTTTGCGATACATATTCGCTTGTGGAATATAATTAAGAACAACTAAAAACAGCACTCGCATGATATTTTTGCATGAATTGATACGCTCTAAAATGTGTCTAAAACAAATAAACACTATATATTCACTATTATACAGAGTTAGTTTTGAGACACCCCGAACTCGAAATCTTGCGAAAAACGAGAGCGAGATTTGATAATGGCAAAATCGAGAATACACTACACAAGCCGCCTCTAAATTGGTGATAGTTTTTCTTAGTGTGAAAAATAGACATTATTTGGTTTCTTTTTTATTTACAAATTACAGTGACATTACCTTGTGCATAGTAAATACATGCTGTACATACACACTATTACAATCTCCTTTCGTTTTTGAAACAAAAACAACAACAATACACACCTGACATTTCCCTCATTACAATGTTTCCGACTCAGATAAATGCTTACTAGTAGTCGATGTATTATCGTCATCCGAACTCACTGGCACTGGAGCCGCAGATATTATATAAAAAAAACAAAAAAACGATTTCCCTTTTTTTTTTTTTTATATAAAGTTTATATAGGTAATAGGGGGATATTGTTTTTTTTTTTTTTTTTATATAATATCTGCGGCTCCAGTGCCAGTGTCCAGACATCTTTCATGTCATGTCTTCAGACATTTCTGAATCACTTTCCAGTCATTTATGAATATCCATGCTTCCCTCTCGCGGAAGCCATTTTGGATACAATTATTTCATTCTGAAAGTTTCAACACTTAAAATAGCTTTAACTTTGTCATTTGTTGGTCGAATTTTATAAATGAAACATGAAAACAATTTGACAGCCTCGCTCTGATATTATTTCGGCATGCCGGTGCTACGCGCGCAATATACACCACCATAATAATTAATCAAAGTTGACTACCGTTGGATGTCGAGGTTATAATAGCGTAAATGAGTCTCCATTGCCCTTCCATAGTAAAGTCAGAATTTTGACAACCTGTTAAAAACTCAAACCTCGTTAGAATTCTGGGAAACTTACTTTATCATGCAAATAAACATGTCTGCTATTAAACATCAACAAGGAAATAGAGGGTTTAATACCTTCTAAGAAACATTTCTTCAGTTGTATACTAACACCGGGTAAAAGGTCAACACTATTTTTACCCCTTGCAATTTCATACCCTGTCTACTTTCACTTCTCAAATTTATATCAAAAACTGTCAAAAACATGATGAGCTGCATTTTCAAATATCAACAACATGTCCAGAATACAGTTACAGCCAAAAAAATAACAGGAAACTGCACAAAAAAAAGTTTTTAAAGAAAAAAAGATTAGCACTCTTTAATACAGAACTACTTTCGACTGCACCTGCACCAGGCAGTGCTGCACCAGGCAGTGTTCTGCACCAGGCAGTGTTCCCATTCACGCACATATGTACGTGAATCACGCATGAAAACAAAAAATCACGCACAGAAAACTGACCTCGTACGTGCATGCACGCACAGAAAAAATACAAGTCTGATAATAAGAAAGCATGACCGTCGGTAGATTTCCAAATTTTCGTCCACTTTGTCCGAATATTTTTTGAAAAATCAAAACGAAACTAAAACGCTTTGTTTACGAAAACATTATCCCGAGTAATTGCGTCAATTGTCCTATCCCTCTAGTGCATACCATGATGATTGGTTATGACGTCATAAGCGCACGCGCTACCTAAATGAAAGTAGAGAAAACATCTCATTCTGGTGGTTTTGACTTATTTCTTTTTCATATTTAGTAAGTATATTTAAAATTAAAATAAAAACTTAATAATAGAATTAATGAAGATGAAATAATTAGTTCAAATCGTGTTTCGTCTCTCCCGTGTACTATTTATAGATGCGCAAACGTGTTGATGATTTACTGTAACTGTTGTCAACTTAAATATTACACTGTGCTGTGTATTGTAATGCCTTCAGTAGCAAATAAAGTATGTTGAAAGGTTTAAAAATCTTAAAAATTCATAGTGTACCCACTAAATTAGTAGTGTACCCCCAAAATTTAACAGTAGGGTGTACATGTACCCCCAAATGAAAAAGTCAGTGGGAACACTGACCAGGCGAGCACATTCTGTTGATTTAGTGTAATTAGACCTATAAGGGATTATTTTGAGTCATGTTTTTTTAATTAAACTGGTCGATTCAACCCAACAACTTAATAAAAGAACATTTTGACTTGTTTCGCAATGCCGAATGACTTTGTCTTGAAATTATTGCGATTTACCTGCGCTTGACCGTGCACTAAATCGAGTCGATTTTGTCGCGAAATTAAGAAATAATAAAAAAAGCAATATCTCAGCAACCGTTCAAAATTTTCTCATCAAATCAACTCTGGTGGCTTTGTTTTGCATCCCTGAGTACGTATACCTCACATTTTGCCATATATATTTCACAAAAATTCAAAAAAAAATGAAAATATCACAGTTTTAGAGAAAATCAGAAAATTTGAGGAAAAGTTGCCAAAAACACTCTAAAATAGTGTAAAAGTCTGAAAATGATATTTCTTTCTCTGTTTCTGAGTTAACTCACCTATTCAAACAAAATAAATGCCTAGAAAATCATTTTTATGCATTTCTGAAAAATACATGATTTCTCCATATAGGTTATAATAGCGTAAATGAGTCTCCATTGCCCTTCCATAGTAAAGTCAGAATTTTGACAACCAGTTAAAAACTCAAACCTCGTTAGATTTCTGGGAAACTTACTTTATCATGCAAATAAACATGTCTGCTATTAAACATCAACAAGGAAATAGGGGGTTTAATACCTTCTAAGAAACATTTCTTCAGTTGTATACTAACACCGGGTCAAAGGTCAACACTATTTTTACCCCTTGCAATTTCATACCCTGTCTACTTTCACTTCTCAAATTTATATCAAAAACTGTCAAAAACATGATGAGCTGCATTTTCAAATATCAACAACATGTCCAGAATACAGTTACAGCCAAAAAATAACAGGAAACTGCACTAAAAAAAGTTTTTAAAGAAAAAAAGATTAGTACTCTTTAATACAGAACTACTTTCGACTGCACCAGGCGAGCACATTCTGTTGATTTAGTGTAATTAGACCTATAAGGGATTATTTTGCGTCATGTTTTTTTAATTAAACTGGTCGATTCAACCCAACAACTTAATAAAAGAACATTTTGACTTGTTTCGCAATGCCGAATGATTTTGTCTTGAAATTATTGCGATTTACCTGCGCTTGACCGTGCACTAAATCGAGTCGATTTTGTCGCGAAATTAAGAAATAATAAAAAAAGCAATATCTCAGCAACCGTTCAACATTTTCTCATCAAATCAACTCTGGTGGCTTTGTTTTGCATCCCTGAATATGTATATATACCTCACATTTTGCCATATATCTTTCACAAAAATTAAAAAAAAAAAAAAAATATCACATTTTTAGAGAAAATTAGAAAATATGAGGAAAAGTTGCCAAAAACATTCTAAAATAGTGTAAAAGTCTGAAAATGATATTTCTTTCTCTGTTTCTGAGTTCAACTCACCTATTCAACTGCACTAAAAAAAGTTTTTAAAGAAAAAAAGATTAGCACTCTTTAATACAGAACTACTTTCGACTGCACCAGGCGAGCACATTCTGTTGATTTAGTGTAATTAGACCTATAAGGGATTATTTTGCGTCATGTTTTTTTTATTATGTTTTTTTATTATTTTTTTATGATTATTTTGCGTCATTATTTTCAAATTATAGGCCTAAAAAAAAATATGTGTGTTTCTGGTTTCACCCTGTCAAAAAGTTAGTAGGGTAGGTAGGTAGGTAGGAAAAAGGTTTTTTTTTTAGATATTTTTTTTATATATATTGTTCGCATATATTATGCCATTTTTGTACTAAGGCAACTTTTTGATAACCTTTGCAATCCAGATTAGATGCTTAACAACTCTGGCTAATAAAATTATCATTTGAATAAAAAAAAAAAAAAAAAAAAAAATATTTAGGGTCGGCGGTGATAAAGTAGGGTCGGTCGGAAAACCGGAAACACACATGTTTTTTTATAAGGCCATATCAACAACATGTCCAGAATACAGTTACAGCCAAAAAATAACAGGAAACAGAACTACTTTCGACTGCACCAGGCGAGCACATTCTGTTGATTTAGTGTAATTAGACCTATAAGGGATTATTTTGCGTCATGTTTTTTTTATTATGTTTTTTTATTATTTTTTTATGATTATTTTGCGTCATTATTTTCAAATATCAACAACATGTCCAGAATACAGTTACAGCCAAAAAATAACAGGAAACTGCACTAAAAAAAGTTTTTAAAGAAAAAAAGATTAGCCCTCTTTAATACAGAACTACTTTCGACTGCACCAGGCGAGCACAATCTGTTGATTTAGTGTAATTAGACCTCGACGCAAGTCGCCTATGGCGGCGAAAGGGTTAAATAATGTCACGTACGTGTTAAAATATTATGTTCATAATATGACGTAATTATTTTATGACACCTCTAAGAAAGGACCAATTTAAAAACTTTGAACAAACGTTTGAAAAACGACATTCTAGCGACAGACCCAAGCTGTCGACGCAAATCGCCTACGGCGGCGAAAGGGTTAAATAATGTCGCGTGTTAAAATATTATGTTCCCTAAAATGCTCTTTTTTGTTGAAAAATCTCATTTCAAATGTTTTTAAATTCTTATCATGTGCATCAACTATGTGCCATTCTTCAATATATGTAATTATTTGCATTTACCTTTTTCTTATAAATCCCAAAATATATCCTCCTCGTACAGAATAAAACACCGACTTTACATTCAAATTTAAAAGAACGAAGTTTATTGTCGTCACGATCGTCATATTATGACGTCATTATTTTATGACACCTCTCAGAAAGGACTAATTTAAAAACGTTGAACAAACGTTTGAAAAACGACATTCTAGCTGTGGCAATATCATGTGTGTGTGTGTTTTTGATTGTATATGTTCGTGCGTGCGTGTGTTAGCGTGTGCGTGCATGTTTATTTGTGTGTGTTTTATTTATTATCTCTTAATTCATCGAAGTATTGGACTCCTATGCGAAAGTAGAATACAATTTGAGAGGTTAGCGGCACATAACAAATGCGGCAATTGTTGATATTAAATTCAATGCAATTGTCGTATGATACCGGCATTAAGTTGGTTCATATATCAAAAACAGTAAAAATTAAAACATTTATCTCAGCATGTTGAAAACATGTCTGCTATACAACGTTGTTAGGACGTCAAGAGGCGACGTAAATACAACGTTGTGATTTTGACGTCGATTAGACCATAGGAATCGGACATATTGTATTTGCATGTAATAAACCAGATTGACTATCCACTACTAGTATATTAAAATATATTTTTATGACAGGAATGCAACGCGAAATTTTCAATTTACGTTTCTGGAAGTTTTATCCCCGAACGGACGTCATAATTCGATACTACGGATGTTTTTCTATCAATCTGGGTCATAACTTTCGACTTTCCGTGTAATATAAGTACTTTTGTAACAACTTTCGTTTTTGAATCGAGTACATGGTTTGTGCCGAGATCCATGCCGTGACGTCACTGGAATAGTGCTCCGCAGTGAATAATTAGGTAAGTACCGAGATATTCCGAATTAACTAGTCAATATCCGGTTTGATATCGCACTCAAAGCAAAGCAAATTTACTTCCGCGTTTTATAAAATTAATTAAAACTTCTTAAAATGCCGAAAACTTGTTGCTCCGTACCTGATTGTCACGAAAGAGGAGGTCACGAATACCCGAGTGATCCTGTAAGAAAGGCGAAATGGATACAGGCCGTCCGACGCCTTGATGAAAAGACTATGAAAATGTGGACGCCAACAAAATCATCCGTCGTTTGTAAGAAACACTTCACACCGGATGACTACGTAAAGGAAACTATTTTTGGTATGATAATCTGATAGAAATCTATTTAAATGCTTGACTTTAACATGTTTTCATATTGAACATTTTCTATATCAAAACGAAAGTACCGATTCAGGGTGGCCACAGACTCTGGAAAACAGGGAAAAGGGTGAAAAAAAAATCCCTGCAGGGAAAAATCAGGGAATTTGAAAATTTGCAAAAAATCAGGGAATTATCAGGGAATTTTACAAAGATTGGAGAGAACAAATCTTGGCTACTGGTAGCTTCTCTTCCTGACTTTATTAAAAAGCTGTATTTCTTCAAACTGTTAGAAATATATTAATAAAGCAATTTACAATTATGTATCTATAGCTTAATGTTAATCCATATATGATGGGTTAATCTTTCTAATCAATACTATTCGTCAGTACTTACTCTGTTAAATGGTTAAAATAATTGGGATCTTAACTAAAGAGAAGCTAAAAATAAAAATATTCAGCACTTTATTTACATGTACCACCAGTACATGTTTTATCTTGCCTTGCTATAGCTACAGTGTCTAAAAAAAGTCTACCATCATTTTTAAAGTTTTGACATTATCCCAAACACCTTACAAAAACTCTTTTTGAGAGAGAATTCTTTTTAACTGGAAGTTTTTTGAACGTGTTTGAGATAATGTGAAAACTAAAAATGATATTGGGGTTTTAGACTCTAAAGCTATGAGAGAAGCAAGGGGAGTTAAAACATGCACTGGTTACAAGTAAAATGCTGAATTTCTTGACCTAGCTGTTAACACTGTTGATGCACAATGGCCTTGGTGCCAATTGTTTAATTGTTAAACCATGGTTGCCATGGTGTAACCATTGTCAGCTGTGGTCAGTTTTCGCCTTCTGCTATACATGTTGCTTTTTGCTTTATAATCTTCCATCTATGCATATGACTATTAGCTTAATGTTTTTGTAACTGCTTCATGTATCGGGTATGTTAGTGCTGAAATTAGGCATTCTCTTGCATGTATAGATGTCTGCTAGCAAAGGCTAGAATGTGTTTCAGTCTTCTTTTCACATTGCTTTATTTTAATAAGAGACTTGTAACATTACCTTCAAAGTAAAACTCTTGTTAAGTTGAATGATGACTTGTGTAGGCAGTTGAAAATGTTTGAACTTGTGCAGAAATTTTGAAAGATTAGAGTACAGCAAATGTTTGCTTGTTTAGATGTGACAGTATTTTTTTTAGCTTTAATGCTAAATACATATTTCTATTCTACATCAATTATCAGTCTGTGAGTTATTGTCCTGAATAGTAAATCATCCAGTTAATAATGCTTAAAGGATTGCATATCCTAGCTGTCATTCCCTGGTTCACTTCATCCCAGTCGCTGTGCAAGATTAAGCATTTTCATTTGCCTATAGTACAATGCTTCTGGTACTTTTGTAAATGTGACAAGTAACAATAATTTTTTTTTTTTTTATCTAAGACCTGTAAAACTCCAAAGATATGAGTAAAGAATGTGTTTGGCTTAATGGTGGTGAAGGTATGGCTATAAGGGGAGGTTGGAGGCCATACGTATACAGCTGTATTTGAGCTATATACTACGTTAAAAGATCAGGGGAAATCATCTTTCAGTCAGGGAAAAATCAGGGAATTATCAGGGAATTTCATTTTTGGATTTCTGTGGCCACCCTGCGATTGACTATTATAAGGAGTGGGTGGGGTAATGTTTATGTACGCCCACCATTGATGGGTCGTGTTATCCAAGATATTTTGTTCTGTTCAGTGTGTGCACTGTTGATAAAGTGAAAGAAGACTAGCCTAATGTATAACTATTCATACCCCAATTTCCAAGCATCATTTTTTTTCTTAATTCACAATTCAAACATGGCAATGCTTTCAGTATGTTCCAGATACATCAATAATGCTATTCATATCACAAAATAAGCATTAAAATAAGGAAAATGTATTTTCAAACAAGAAGAAACAAGGATTATTTATAACCGCCATTATGAAACTACCCCACGGAAGCATAAAAACAACATATTGCATATCAATTAATTATAGCGAAATAATAAGTGAAAACATGTTTTTATTTATTTATTTTTGTTTATTTTAAGGATTAAAACCCGGATATGGAAGGCTCCTGGCAACAGCAGTGCCAAGTATTTTTCCTTGGACTCCAACCGAAGCCAAAGCTGCAAAAAGTAGGAAGGAAAGAGCACAAACAAGAGTATGTAAAAAAGAAGAATGGGATCATCTTTGCAAAGAAGACTTGGAGAGAAGCTTCAGTGAACAGGTCGATTGCACAGAAGAAATAATAGATGATGAATTCTACACGGCGATTCCTTTATTCGAAGAAGAATTCACGGTAAAAAACTCCACGACCCAAACTGATGAGACGCCAATGTTTTCCATTGAGAAATTTTCTTCAAACAATGAATTAATACATTTTTATACAGGTCTGGAGTCTTATGCTAAATTCATGTTTGTGTTGAATTCACTGGGACCTGCTGCATACTGTTTGAAGTATATATATTTTCAAATAGCAGGTGTATCTATTGAAAATCAGATGTTTATGACTTTGATGAAGTTAAGGCGATATTCAACAAACTTTGAATTGTCCACCTTTTTCTCCATTTCTGAATTCAGTGTTAAAAATATAGTGTATACATGGATTATTTTTATGTCGAAACAGTGGAGGGAAGCCAATATATGGCCAAGCCAGAATCTTGTGAGATATTTCATGCCATCCGATTTTAAATTCAAATTTCCGAAAACAAGAATCATTATTGATGGAACCGAATGCCCAATAAAAAAAACTAAAGCACATAGAGCTCAACAATCTACATATTCTACATACAAAAACAGAAATACTATTAAAATTCTTGTTGGTTCGACACCTGGTGGATTAGTCAACTACATTTCCCAAGCTTATGGAGGATCTACTAGTGACAGGCAGATTGTTGAGCGATGTAAAATTGTTAGTGCCTGTGACCCTGGAGATAGTGTGATGGCAGACAAGGGATTCAATGTCCAAGATTTATTTGCAACAGCTCATCCATGCATTTTTGTGATCTGGCAGGCACCGACCTTCTGCAAGCCAGCTGGAAAGTTTTGTGACATCAAGTTTTTTTTCCTAGTTGGGCTCGAACCGACACTGGCGACAGGTCAAAAACATTTTCAGCTGAGGTCGCTTTTTTAATTACACTTAATGTGTTATTAATACTACAATCATGGCGTAGCTATAGCCAAATTGACTATACGCACAGAGCAATTCACTTGGTGTTGCTAGTGGGGTTTGTGGGACATCCCCCCACCTCCCCCCTTAGATTTTTTTCAAAACTTACAATGCAAATCCTGACTTTTGGCGCAATTTAAGTGCATTTTATTTATCTGCCACATCACAAAAATATCCGCATTTCTGAACGGAAATATATTTTGCATTATTTTATTTTATAACCAGATGCATATGTAAAATTACTTGTGTGAACCATGTGCTGTTGATAGTGATATTCATTTTCTTTTCTCTGCAGTATACATTAGTATAAATAAACAGGGAAATGTACTAAGATTGGCTTTTTCGATTTTTTTTCCCACATTTATTTAATATCTGAAATATCTAGCTTTCAATCGTAAACTAACTTGACAGTTACACATGGAAATGTGTAACTGTGCGTATACTGCAGGGAATAAAATAAGACAACACAGTGAACTGTTGTCGGGTATTAACGGAATACACACATTATGCCATGCAATAATATAATTTATCACATAATTTGCGGTGCAGGAGTGTAATAAAACCATGACATATTTTTGATATTAACCTAGTGTAATATCACTTCCGATTTATACTTAAAATACCGAACTTCTTTCCGACTTGCCCGAAAATATAAATGACGTCAATTTGTCATGGTTAAATGACGTTATTTTGAGACATTACGTTATAGAGGTGATCTGTTAAATAAATGGTAAATCTACCATTTACCTGAGTTATGTGATAAAAAGAATCTTACAATCGTGCTCGTTTATTATTGAATTTATTAAACTCGTTGGCAAAATTAATATAATGCTCGGCAGAGCCTCGCATAATATCTTTTTGCCAACTTGTTTAATAAATTCAGTAATAAATGAGTACTCGTATAAGATCCTCTATAAATGACACGACAAAAAATTGTAACTTCACAAATTTATGTAACGCACCGGTGTTTTGGAGTATGTCCAGCTACACCACTGATTGACACAAACATGATAAATTTACGCTAATGGCAATACATGTATACTTTCTTCATAATTTCATACAAAGAGATTTTTAAAAAAATAAATAAAATACTTGAAAATTTGATTACTTTATTTTGTGTTGTTCTTTCTTATATTCAAACTTTGCTTAAAATTAAAATAAACACAAAGTTAATCTACTTTTGAATTTATAAATATTGGAGATATGTTCCCGGTTAGGGCCATAGGTAGCGCACAGGATTACTAATCCAGGGGTCGTGAGTTTGAACCCCTTGCGGATCAGTCTCTGTGATGATCTGTTATGAACATGAACTTTGTTCTATGCAATGCAAATTTGTCTCCAACCACTGATAATACACAGGCCAAATCCTTAGTTGAAATAAGAGAAATTAATGCTAAAAGGGTATAAACAAATTTGCAAAATTAATAACATTACGAAATTTTACAACTCAAAATTGAAATAAATGTTCTTTAAATTCAGGTTGATGCAAATTAAAAATTGAATACCATTTCAGTCAGTGCTTTTTAAATATATGGGTACTCAGTCTACATATGATTTGTAAAACTGTTTTTCAAGAAGAATCATCTTGAAATGGCTGTCGAAGAAAAGTTTAAACTGACCGACCATTCTTGATATGAACGTGTCATTTCTTTGAATATCAAAATATTTTATGTCTTTAATCTTCAAGTTGTCTGCTGTACAAATTATCAATGAGCACGTTTGAGCTCCAGTACACAAAAGCTGGCCTTGTATTTGAAAATAGTAACTATCATTCATATCAAGGGAATACTGTCCACTGTCGTTACAATTTAAATAAGGCACAGTGTTAGCAGATATAAATTTGTCTCTTGCCGAATAAGGACATTTAACTTCAACAACATGCGTTGAATCAATAATACCATCTGGTGAAGAGGCTTAAAATGGATATTGTTTTGAAACCACTAAACCGCAGGAATGTACAGTCTTGCCGGTATCTTCCATAAATCGAGTTATAGCAATTGATTCATATTTGTGTCCATGCTCTAATGGGGCAGCTTTAATTTTTCTGGTTTCAACTAATGATCTGGCCAGCTTATTTTTATCTGTCCTGTCTGTTGATTTGCAGATTTGACCAAACATTGAAGATGGTAGGCGTTTTGTACGTTCTTCTTTCCATAAATCATTTGCACTTTGACCCATTGTTTTTTTCTCAATGTCAATAATTGTTTTGTCACTTATTTTTGTTACAAAAATTTGTTCAAGAAAGTTTTCTTCTGGAAAAAGCTTCAGATAGTCGTGATCTAATGCAACGGCTTTAGTGTTTGCCGGTCCAAAAGTTTGAAATATTGGCATTTTGGAAATGCCAGGGTAATTCCAGGGTCAAAGTCAATGTTTGTCAAATCATCTGCACCAGGCATATCCAGTGAATTGGCCTTTAGTGGACTCCCAATATATTTTTTACATTTATGAAAACTTTGCAGTTATTGGGTGCATGTTTCTTCTGTTTTTATTGTCATTTTCTTGCAAAACATGGCTGCACCATACAGTACTGTGCACACATGTTTGCAGTGAGCTTGTGGTCCCATTCCAGAAGCACATTCACACTGCGCCTGTATAACTGACCCCTCTGAATTTAGTTCAATATCAATCGTGTTAAAACACACACCCTTCTTCATTTCTGCATGACAGCTTGATTTTATGAACACACCATTCTTTCCTGGTGACATCCGGAAATACCTTAAAAACTGTTCATTGTATAGTCCCTGAATACGTTCATCCAGAGTTTTCTCATGCTTGGCCAGATACTTGTTCACATTGTCGAGCTCTGTTTTAGGAAATTTTGAGTCCGAGTTGACATCCGCATACGATGTGGCATCTGGTATTGTCCTGGTGTATTCAGGCTCTAAAGTCTCTACTTTACCAAAGTTTCGATTTCTCTCGTAAGACACTAATCTGAAGAAAAAAATGGGGAAACATTTTAGTTTTTTCTTTTACATTAGAACACACAGCAGTACAAATAAATTCGCAAACAAAACGTCGATAATTTTAAATACCCCACCCACCAACAGCAACATTATCAATGTTTGAAACAAACGAAATGGGCAAATATAAATTATTTCTTCATCTTTTATTTAAACAAATATAAGAAAGAAGAGAGAAAATATATTATAATGTTCTAAATTACGCTAAATATCCAAAAGATAAGCGAAACAAATATTAAAAGTGACCAAAGAAGTCGCGTTCGGAATCTCCGCGACCGCATTTTACTTTCGTTTTCAAAGACAATGTTTTTTCTCTTATAACTGGAAATTTACGTACCTTTCAACCAATTCATTCTTACGACCAGAAAGTCTAGCCCCCCTACTTTTTAATTCCGCCTTCAATTCTGGAATTGTTAATAATCCGAACTTGGATTCCATTTTTTTAAGCGTCAAGTCTTTGTTGTGATTTTCCCACTTCGAAACCGGATATGAGCTTTTTTGTGATAGAGTTGTCTCCCCTATTTTTTTTTTAATTAGCTAAATAATATATAGCGGCTGAATAATAATATTAAAACATTGCCATGTTTGACATTAAATTATAATGAATTACTTACCAACTCGTTGTCTTTATTGCGACAGTTATTATTATTAATTTTGAATTCTGTGCGAGTCTGCATTCGGATTACGTCACAGCATGGAAGTCGGCACAAACAAAATCTTCACTCCAAAAACGAAAGTAGCTGAAAAACATACTTTTATTACATGGAAAGAGGCAATAATGTTCTAGATTGTTATAAAAACATCCGTAGTATCGATTTTTGACGTACGTTCGGTGGTAAAACTGTCGGAAACGAAATTGAAATTTTCGCGTTGCATTCCTGTCTATTTTTATATAAAATTATATACATGCTGGGACCTACTACTGTACTATGTTTACAATACGTCCGATTCCTATGATTAGACGTTGGATTTAGGTCGCCGACGTCTATGTTAGCCATCAGTGTCATAACGCTGAAGATGTTACGCGCAACCAAATTATGTTACGCGTAACTTAAGCAGCCAATGAAAAAAGCTCCTTATGTTACGCGTAACATAGGCTTAAGTTACGCGTAACATAGGCTTAACTACACTTAACGCAGCGTAAATGATGCCGTTCTGGCCGCAAGGGCCATACGATCTTAAGAGTAACGAAAGCTTAAGTTACGCGTAACATAAGAAACATATTTCATTGGTTGCTTAAGTTACGCGTAACTTAAGAACATTATTTCATTGGCTGCTTAAGTTACGCGTAACATAAGAATTCATCTCATTGGCTGCTTAAGTTACGCGTAACATAAGATCGTCACTTCATTGGCTGCTTAAGTTACGCGTAACATAAGAACATCATTTCATTGGTCCCCTGACCGCGTCATACCAAAGACTTTAAAAATGGAGTAGTTACTTGTAACCCATGCCTGACAAGCAAATAATGGGTAGTACTACGTCTGGTCAACCCGGTGTCAGAATAATGTGTCTGGGTGGGGTATCATGTACTACGGCGTGGTATTCCAGTGTGGCAGCACTATATCTGCTTCAAGTAGACTGTAGATATATACATAGCACTACACACAATCACTCACGCAATAGTCCAGACATAATGCCGAGTCAACGGGGGATTCTTCCCGGGGGCTCATATGGTAGAGGGACTTTAAACCTTAGAAATCATCATCATCATCACCCAGAAGTTGCACAAGATGGCGCGCAGGGTACAGACGATACAGGAGTGTTTAAATGCATCAGCATCCTCATTTCTTCGTAGAGCAAAGGCCATTGTAAATGACTGTGTACGCCTAGCACTTTCAGATCGGCTACCAAATGAAACAAGAACCTATTGTGTAACACGGTAAGACCCATTTTGTACACGTTTTATTGGTTCCAGTGTCATTCCTTCCTACATAAGCCCAGTAGCACTGGGTCGAGATGATTGGTTCCTATGTACGGCACGTATCAGATTCCTATGACTGTTGGTGCTATTAATAGGATTTTGTACTTTCACTGTCACTGACACATTGTTTTGAAAAGCATATCAACATTACACACACGGACATGTAAATCAGTTCTGCAAAATTGGTAAGTGTTTCAATTTTAAGTTTAAAACGACGCGGAAAAGAAACGTTGTTCTATTTTCAGGGATGGTGAGGCTAAGACTACACTATTCTCTTCGGGGTATTGTAAACATTGAATAAAAGATTCATTTGTATAATGTGTGTGTAGACTATGTATTGTGTTTTTCTATGTTATATACAATCTCCCTCTGACTCTGGTTGGGACAAAGTTAAAGGTATATCTCTCGTTTAGTAAAGTTGGTTGTTTGTGTTGGTGCATACAGGGTTATGAAAAGAAAACACTATTTATATTATCGTTCAAGTTTTGTGCAAGTTTGATGTGATAAAAATTACATTATTTCTGATAATTAAAGGGACATAACTAAGCAGTGTGTAGAACATTTTTGAGACAGTTTCAGACAATTTTTGTTAATTTCAGAAAGGAAGTAAATATTTGCTTTTTCTATCGATTTTTATATCGATTTCCAAAAAATATGTGTGTCTTTTTTGTGGACTAATCATCAATCATCAACAATGATGATTAGTCCCTAACAAGTGTACGGTCGGTGTTAAAACATAATGACGATCGTGTAACCAGAAACACATGTATTTTTTTTCTAGCCGTGACCCGGAAACTCCGACATCCCATCTGGACCCCGACCCTCCCCAATCACTATGCGCCCACATACCCTGTTGTTTTTAAATAGCTTTTGGTTTACGATTTTTGTTTCGATCATCTTAGATTGGAGGCCTTAGAAAGGAATATTGACAGAGCTAGTGGCAACATATTGGATGATGGTGTTTCAGCAACACTGAAAAGAGATCTTAGTTTGTTGAAGCAAGAGTTTCAAAAAGTGTCAGAGCCAAGTCATGGTAAATTATTTTAAATTACACTGTGCTTTACATTGTGATAATCGAACATGATTAATTAACTATGGTGTAACTGCATCGCAACACATTATATTATATCACACTGTATATTATGTTTGTTATATGATGTTTTACGGTGCCATTACGTGGTCCTGCCTTTATTCCGTTAAGCGATGGGAAAGCTTATATTAGCAGGATTTTGTAATGGATATTTCGACAATAAAGCATGTTTAAAAGCATTTTGTTTAATAAACTGTCTAAAATTACCTATTTAATGTTTTATTTTACAATATCCAAACCTTTTAAGCCGAAATTAAGGTTTTATTTCATACCCCAACCAACCCCCTTTTCGCTTCTTTGAGAAGGGGTTGGTTGGGGTAAAAGTTAATACTCGGACCACGTAATGACCAACACCAAAGAATACGACACCAACAGAAATCCCATGCACATCCAGTTGAAATGATTCTATCTAACCTTCTGAATCTTATCTGCAGAATTGCAGAGGTACTGCAAATTCTGTTGTAAACACTACTGTTCGATAGAGACACATTTATCACTCAAGAAGCATCTGAAACAATACAGGCGTTTTATGAACATAACAAAAAGTACCAACTGTATAAGACGTGAGAATATGGCTCTCATGGTGCGACCTTTACAGTTAATGGTTAACCTGGTGTATACCCAGCAGTTTGTGCTTGGCGTTATCTAATATTGTACTGTCGGGTGTCATTCAGGGCTCGCTCCTTGAGCCAATCCGCTTTCTACTGTTCATCAACCACCTCCCTGTCGTCATAGTCATCGATCCGTTAATTTGCTGCCAGACGACTGTTCTGTTTGTTTTTAGGTATGCGTTTCGTACACAATAATTACCTGTCCCAAAGATTGCCAGAAGATAATTAGAAGATATTGTCAAACTGTATATCTGTGAGCAGGATTGGCTTATGGTGCTTAGTGTATCCAATTGCATTGCCATTCCATGAGAGTACCCAAGCACCAGGTGGACGGCATGTAATAACACGACTACAAATACTGGAGAGTGTTACTTCTGCGTAACTGTTAGGGTTACCATTGCATATCATATAGACTGGGGCCTTCATATCGTGTCTTAAATTCTTATCAGGTCATCTCATCCGGTATATAAGAGCAAATGTCACTGATGCTTCTTCTCCATAATTATTCCATCATGGAATAGCCCCGCCCCCAGCCCTTTCCCCATTTGTAGTCGCTACTGTATGTGGATGGAATAACAAATATAGATATACTATAGCAGACAACGTCTTAAGGTCTTATCACCAACTTGTTGGATAAGTCACTTATTTATATTATAGTAATATACATTTCTTACTTCTTGTTTAGCGCGCGGTAGTTATGCAGCTGAAAGAACTGAAAGAACGAATGGTGCACCTCGATTTGCAATATCAAGGGAGCAGTTGGAGTTCTTTATTGGTTTAGATTTTTCAACAACACAAATTGCCTCCATGCTCGGAGTGTCTTCAACGACAGTGAAACGAAGATTATCGTAAGTGAAACATTAAAGGGACATATGACAATCTTGATACGGCGTCCCGTTATATTTTCTATATAACTTCCGTATTTGCAATCAGTAATATTAATTATTGAAATAGTCCCAAACAAACTGTTCCGACATGTTACTAACTGCAGGGTATATAGCACCAATAATATATTAAACACTTGGTTGAATACCGACATGTTACTAACTGCAGGGTATATAGCACCAATAATATATTAAACACTTGGTTGAATACCGACATGTTACTAACTGCAGAGTATATAGCACCAATAATATATTAAACACTTGGTTGAATACCGACATGTTACTAACTGAAGGGTATATACTAGTAGCACCAATAATATATTAAACACTTGGTTGAATACCGACATGTTACTAACTGCAGGGTATATAGCACCAATAATGTATTAAACACTTGGTTGAATACCGACATGTTACTAACTGCAGGGTATATAGCACCAATAATATATTAAACACTTGGTTGAATACCGACATGTTACTAATTGCAGGGTATATAGCACCAATAATATATTAAACACTTGGTTGAATACCGACATGTTACTAACTGCAGGGTATATAGCACCAATAATATATTAAACACTTGATTGAATACCGACATGTTACTAACTGCAGAGTATATAGCACCAATAATATATTAAACACTTGGTTGAATACCGACATGTTACTAACTGCAGGGTATATAGCACCAATAATATATTAAACACTTGGTTGAATACCGAAGACAATATAATATTGTATTTTATGCAAACAGGTTTAAATTTAAAACTATACAGTACTGGTCGCTATTATAAATTTGATTCTTGATACAAACTTCAAGATTTCTGTATATCCATAGCTGCGTCCCTTCAAGCTAATAAAGCAAACTGACTTTGGTTTAGATAAATACAGTAGCTTTATAATTAACTGGTAAAACGCTTTATTACATTTCTATGGGTGAAAGATCGGGATTTCTTAGTGCAAAAATATTCATAATCGCTAAATATTAATAACACGTCGTCAATAGTGTTGTTAACGTCGATAACGTTCAGAAAAGCGAGCAGTTACACTGGTAAAACAGATATAAACTGACTTAACATGTAATAAATAGATTATTTAACTGCTGGGATCGATTATTGGGTTATCCTTCACTCGATGGTAGACTTGTTTTGTTTTTTCACTCACTCGCATACGCTCGTTCGTGAAAAAAAAAACACGTCTACCACTCGTGAAGGATTTCCCTATAATCGATCCCAGCAGTTAAATAATCTCTATATATTTTGCCACAGACCTAATTACAAACATTTAGTCCTACAAACGATATAGATTAAAGGCGATACACTATCGTAGTTTTTTAACTCATCAAATTCGAGTTTGTCTTCATATCTTGCATTTGTTCAACCATACAATAGTGAAAGAAATCAAATTATTTTTGCATGTTATAAACTGCTGATTAATTAAATTGCACCAATAATGTATTTAAACCTATGGTTAAATAACACAAAAAATGTGAACGTTTTATTTAGACGTTTTATTACACTTTGAGCAGACCTTATTTGATCCCTCAGGGGCCTAAGAATCTTTATGTGAGGAAGCTATCCAGCTGGCTTGCGGAACGTCGGTGGTTCTACCCAGGCGCCCGCCCGTACACGAAAATTGCCCGGAGGGGCACCTGGGGTCTTCCTTCACCAATGGAAGCTGGAAAGTCGCCATATGACCGTAGCTGTTGGTGCGACTATAAAATCCAATTCAATTCAATTATTTACAGTGATCATATTTATTTTGTTCATTAATAGAGCACTGAATATCAGTATTAAAGATAAATACACTGGAATGGACAATGACAGTCTGGACGAGAAAATTCAGCAATTAATTGGACCAGCGGATTGGACCGAATGCAGTGAGAGCCCGACTGATGGCCAGCAGTATAAAGGTTTGTACGGCTTTCTATTCCAGTGTGGCAGCACTATAAAGCAACCATTGAGTTCGCTGCTTTAAGTAGACATATCACCACATCACACAAAAGTCGAGACTCAGTTGTGCCTATAACTTCATGTAGGACGCCTGTTGGTTGCTTGGTGGAGGGACTATAATCCTTAGAACCACACGCACACATACGCACACACACACACACACACACACACACACTGTATTAGTATTCACACATTTGATCCATGCGTCTAAACTATATGTTAATATTGAGAGTATACGCATGCACGAATGGAAGTATGCTTATTTCCCTGCTTTTTGAGATAAGGCAGAGGGCGGGCTGCCAGGCAGTTGGGTGGTGTGAGATGTTTTCATTATGATGTTGTTACGACGTCCAAAAACAATCATTTTAGATTGAAGTGATTAATTTCTTTCTATGACTTTTTTAAGATTGTTAGTAATTAAAATGTAAATTGCAAAACAAATATTATAATATTTAGGTACAACGTTCTCGAGTCAGAGATTCGCTGAATAGAGTGGATCCGGGAGGAGCAGCTCTAAGGTCTGTGCAAAATATACATAGACGTTCTTATCAAGTGGCAGGACCAAATTCACTCTGGCATATGGACGGCAATCTGAAACTTATCAGGTAAGGAATGAACATCATACAGGATACCGTTCGTTTTGGTGTATCGTCCAAGTTTGTGATATTACTCAAGGTGGTATCACTGATTTAAATCATCATTTTGATTTATCAAAGATTGATTTCACCTATTTAAACGATTTATATCTATAGGATGCTAATTAACTATTTTACCGATTATTTAGGAATATTCTTATACGTTAACTGTAATTTTCCTAAACAATATTTAACAAGAAGCAGTCCGAGGGACGGCCATAGTCCCCTACCAGGTCTTGTGCAAAATTAACAATTTCGAAGCTGCACTGCTGTCAAAGGTTACTGTTTTGTCAACACAATAATTGCACAAATGTCAAACTGCTGTCAAAGGTTACTGTGTTTCGTCAACACAATAATCGCAAAAATTTCAAAGTTGTTAGCCAGTTTGTTAATTCTGAAGTTGAAGAAACAGTTATCCTTGAATGTACCCATATGAAAGGTTGAATGTAGCCATGTGAATGATCATGCAAGGAATATTGAATATCTTACCATGTTCAGCTGCAAAATATGTGTTCCTGCGTTCTGAAGGTATTGTGACCTTGACCTTTGAGCTACGGACCTGGGTCTTGCGCGCGACACGCCGTCTCATTATGGTGAATATTTGTTCAGAGTTATTTCAAAATCCTCATCCTCCGTTTATATCTAGATACAATATGGAGAATGGGCCTAGGACCTTCTAACCTGCAGAGTTGCTACACATTCTATTGTAGACACTCCATAAATGATGTAGCCACGTTTCCACATTTGCATACTATTTTTTATTAAATTCAGAATACTCAGGATGTCTACATATGTATTTTTCAGGTGGAAAATAGTCATCCATGGATGCATTGATGGATATAGCCGACTGTATGTGTTCCTCAGTGCTTCCAATTGCAACACTAAGGAAGTAGTTTCTTCCAATTTTCTTTGTGCTACATCTATGTATGGAGTACCATCAAGACTTCGAGTGGATCAAGGTGGGGAGAACAACGACGCTTGTATAGTAATGGAGCTGTTAAGGGGACCAGGGAGAGGATCTTCCATTCGTGGTAAAAGCACAAACAATCAACGTATCGAAAGATCCTGGGTAGATATGTGGAATGGTGTTACAAATGTTTATTATGATTTCTTTCATTTCCTAGAACACCTTGGTATCTTGAACCCCGACGATGCTGTGCATTTATGGGCGTTGCACTATGTGTTCTTGCCAAGGCTTAATAGAGATTTGGAAATGTTCAAATCCCAGTGGAATAATCACCCTTTGCGAACTGAACATCACATGACACCCAACCAGATGTTTGTGAAAAAGTCACTAGAGCTTAGCAACACCAATCTCACTGCAATGGAAGAATTGTTCCCATCTACACAACAACAACAGGCAGAAGCCTTAAATGTTGGAGTTGACCATGTTATGGACACTGAATGGACTGGACAACAAGTCAATGTCACACAGATATCATGTCCAATTTCAGATGAGGATCTTCGGCGCTTAACAACCGCTGTACTACCACTTGATGACACCCAAGATGACCTTGGCAAAGAACTGTTTATAAATGTACTGCAATTCATAACTGAATGTCAATAATTTGCACAAACATATTCACTGATAAGGAATTCATTTTACATGTAAATCCTTAAAACTATAAGTTGCTAAACTTAAATGGCATTCCACTCGATAGACGGGTCTTTATTTGTAATTTCATTTCACCAGCTCATGTTGAAATGGGATATTTAAGCGTTCAAATTTAATGTAGGACTTCATTTACTTCATACCGAGCAGTGGAGATCCTACCTTCTAATTTACAATGAGTTGTTCTAACCAATAAACTGTTCTAAACAATAAACTATAGCGAGAAGATAGTATATTTAGTAAAATTCATTATGATGCAAAATATCTGTGAGCAGGTTCCTGAATGTCCTTTAAGATTTATCGGAATACAGTTCATCATGTTCACATGTAAATAAACTTTGCATGGTGGTGTAAAACTTACAGATAAGTATATGGGCGATAGGTTATTTCCCATCGAATCTGCCCGAGACCCCAATATTGACCCGAAGGCTTTAGCCCGAGGGCTGATATGAGACATATATATATATATCCGCAGTTTCATGGAGAGAAATTTGGATTCTATATCTTTATTTCAACGGATAGATTCTGTGAAACTTTTACTAGATATATTCAGAAGAAGTGATATCACTCATATATTATATGTAATAAAAATATAAAATAAATTCGACAAAACAAAGGTTTTATTTATATGTTTAACTGGTTGTCAATTGAATGCTGAAAGTCATACTCTATGTGAACATTCTAATTCCCAATCAAGTATACCGGTGTATGACACCTTTACTGTTGCATACTATATTAAAATGGAAGTGCTTATAGATAAAAACGACTCGAATATTTTAAACGTTTTAATGCTGAATCTCAACTTTCAAATTGTTTAGAGATACAACAATACATGAAGTAGTTATTACTGAGGTGTTTGTATAAATTTACTTCGAGGCGATTTTCTACCATCATGTTCATGTTTTAACCAAGAAAATGACCAAGAGAAATAGTCTAATGGAAATGGCTATAAATGAGCATAATTTGTGGGTGCATATCTAAGATTGTTGTGTTGAAGCCACTTCATCATGCGGATATAAATAGTTTGTTTAACTTTAGTAATATTTTATATCTCAACTGATCTTCGGCAATATTTATTTCAAATAGCCATCATATAGTCTTTCAAACCAAAAAATATTTTCGCGGCTCTTGGCATTTCTGTGCTAGATCAATATATAGAAGATCTTACATGAGTGCTCATTCATTATTGAATTTATTAAACGAGTTGCAAAATGATATAATGCAAGGCTCTTGCCGAGCATTATAACATTTTTGCTAACGAGTTTAATAAATTTAATAATGAATGAGAACGAATGTTAGATTCTATTTATCACATAACATATAACATCACATTACGTCAGAAAACGTACATTAACGTGACATCCATGACGTCATTAACGTCATATTATACCACTAGTGGAATATCAAAAAAACAGAATGATGTTATTACACTACCACACCGCATGTTATGTGATAAATGCCAATATTACAACATTATATTTTTAAACATAAACAGTGTGAGAGATGAACGTTTATTGTATACTTTCATATTGTCCCGTTTAGTTTGCATTGAGCTAAGTGTGCAAAATTCTACGATATTGCACACATTGATATTGCACCGGAACTTTTTCTCGTGCTTGCTAAGAGCCGCGAAATACAAATAAGGAACTACTTTCAAATAAAATAACGGAATCCTTCCTATAGTGTCAACAAAAAAATATGTGTTTCTTTTCAACCTTTTAGGGCAGAAATTGATAAAATAATTGAAATGGTCACTAACCCACTGTTTTTAACGTTATCGAATGGTAAACAAACTTTTGAAAAGCGCTTGATGTTTTTAATGACGTCATCCGACGTCGACATCGTTTTCGAATAAAATAATCATCCACACAAAATGAAACTGAATGACAAGATAAGAATTCCATCAAAAGCTATAAAAAAATAACACAAATACTATGAAAAGTTATAGTCATACAATTACATTGATCGAAAACAATATGAAAGTATACAATAAAAAGGTTATTGAATTTGTATGGCTAAATATTACTTGGAACTCTTTGTTTTGGCGCAGGACGACTCAAGCTCGTCGTCCTGCGCCAAAACAAAGAGTTCCAAGTAATATTTAGCCATACAAATTCAATAACCTATAATATTACATAATACATGTTTATTAATATCAATCAATATATGTGTAAGTTCTGGTATAAACATTTTAATATTAAATGAAACAATGTGAAAGCCATCATTTTGAGACGATCTCTTACTTTGGATGCCCAATTAACAAAAGTGTGTTCCTTATCAACATCTAACCTATACTATTCATTACAGCTGATATTATAAATGAAACAAGAGGCCCAAGAGGGCATGTGGACGCTCTACTGGCTAAAGATAAAGTTTATGCCGAGGGGCCATAACTCTTTCAAATATCGTTCAACCAGAACATGGTGATGATATACGCAACTAGGCTTGGTACTGATTGTCCCTGACAAGTTTCGTTGAAATCCAGCCAGAGGTTCAGGAGAACTAGTCTGTACAAAGTTAGTGTATTAAAACCTTTAAGGGGTCATAACTCTGCCAAAAATCATCGTTAAAATCCAGCCAGGGGTTCAGGAGAACTAGCCCGGAAAATGTTTTGTATCAAAAACCTTTAAAGGACCATAACTCCACCAAAAATCTGTTAACCGGAATGCGACGATGATATGCACAACTAAGCTTGGTGCTGATCATCCCTGTAAAGTTTCGTTGAAATGTGGGGAGATGTTCAGGAGAATAATCCAGACAAAGTTTGTGTATTAAAACCTTTAAAGGACCATAACTCTGCCAAAAAGCATTCAACCGGAACACGGCAAAGATTTGCACAACTAGACCTGGAACTGATCATCCCTAAAAACTTTCGTTTAAATCCGGCCAGGGTTCAGGAGAAATAGTCAGAACAAAGTTTGTGTATTAAAACCTTTAAAGGGACAAAACTCCGCCAAAATCATTCAACCGGAACACGGTGGCGAGATGTTCAACTAGGCTTGGTACTGATCATCCCTGAAAATTTCAATGAAATCTGGCCAAATGAAAGCCCTTTCTTCTTAATGAGGCCAAAATATAGCATATTTCAGAAAATCAAGGGCCATAACTCCGGTGTAAATGGTCCAATCTGGCTGGTTTTCAAACTTGTCGCAGCTTTCATTGATAGTAACAATCTGGTAAAGTTTGGTAAAGATCGGATGAAAAATGAAGACCCTATCGTATTAACGAGGCAAAAATATAGCATTTTTAACTAAATCAAGGGCCATAACTCCGCTGTTGCTAGTCCGATCTGGCTGGTTTTCGAACTTGTCCAAGCTTTCATTGATATTAACAATCTGGTAATGTTTGGCAAAGATCAGATGAAAAATGAAGACCCTATCGTCTTAACGAGGCAAAATATAGCATTTTGAACTAAATCAAGGGCCATAACTTCGCTGTTACTGGTCCAATATGGCTGGTTTTCGAACTTGCTTGAGCTTTCAATGACATTAACAATCCGATAAAGTTTGGTAAAGATCGAATGAACAATGAAGCCCCTATCGTCTTAACAAGGCAAAATATAGCATTTTTAACTAAATCAAGGGCCGTAACTCCGCTGTTACTAATCCGATATGGCTGGTTTTCGAACTTGTCCGAGCTTTTATTGATATTAACAATCTGATAAAGTTTAGTAAAGATCAGATGAACAATGAAGCCCTTATCGTCTTAACGAGGCAAAATATAGCATTTTTAACTAAATCAAGGGCCATAACTCCGCTGTTACTGGTCCGATCTAGCTGGTTTTCGAACTTTTCCGAGCTTTCATTGATATTAACAACCTGTTAAAGTTTGGTAAAGATTGGATGAAAAATGAAGGCCCTATCGTCTTAACGAGACAAAAGTTAACGACGGACGGACGATGGACAACTCGCCATCCCATAAGCTTTGGCCAGTAGAGCTAAAAACCCATATATTTATGCTGATTTTTTTTTACATTTAGTACCAATTTTAGTAATTTTCTATGTAACTGCTCTATATTTTCAGACCTTCCAAATTCCCATATTTCACAAGAATAATATTGAAGTCACATAAGCACCAAATAGATTTAACATATGAACAGTTACTTTTAAATCCTTTGTAATAGAAATCAAAAGATCCCATGGCTTTTAAAGCTTTGTCTGTCATTTTTTAGTAGCGTTATAAACATCACTGCTTGATAAAACAGCCACAAGGTAATTAAAGCTTTAAATCATCGTATTAATATTTATGATTAATAACACCATTTAGACAGGGTGATTTAGAGGAGTATGCTAATTCCCAGACTGGTCCCACTTTTTACTCCAAGGTTTTACAAAGCCGCTTTTAATAGCGAAAGCTAGACATAGTCATCACAACGACAAAATGTTTAACTTTTTTTTTTCTTTCAACAATATCTTTCAAACTACGACAAAATGTTTAACATTTTTTCTTTCAACAATATCTTTCAAACTACAATGGATTTGGTTTATCAAGACATCTTCTATACATAAAACATCAGCATATGTGACCATGACCTTTACGTTAAAAATGACTGAAAATTAACATTGCTTAGCTTAATTTTTTCAACAATATTTTTCAAGCTTTCAAAGTGGTCAGTGGGTGTATCAGAACATCTACAGTATATAAAACACCATCATTTGTGACTAGATTTGGGTAATGATCCGATGACAAGAGAACCAGGGCCATAATGGCCCTATATCGCTCACCTGAGTACTGGCCCATTATCCAACTTCTCCAAAAGCTTATGGTAATGTACAATCTGTGCAAGTTTGATTAAGATTGCTCATGAAATGTGGCCTCTGTTTTGTTAACAAGATGAACAAGAAGTATGCATTGCAATACAATGTCCCCTACCAGTTCCTAGTAACAGTGACCTTGACCCCAGTAACTCCAAGTGCAATTCCAAGCTTCCTTTTTCATATAAGCTACCTACCCATAAAGTTTCATTTCTATATCTCAGTCTTCACTCAAGTTATTGAGCTTAAACCAGTTTTGTCTAATATAAGTAACAGTGACCTTGACCTTGACCCCAGTGGCCCCTACAATAATCCCAAACTTGCTTTTCATACTAGCTACCTACACACCAAGTTTCAAGACAATATCACACTCCTAACTAAAGTTATTAAGCGGAAACCATTGTATTATTTTTAGTAAGTTACCTTAACCCCCAGTGACTCCAATTGCAATCCCATAAAGTTTCATTAATATAATTCAAACTTCCGTTAATATAAACACTCAAAGTTCGACATTTCACCCAGGGGCGGGGCCAAATTTGACCCCAGGGTCACCATTTGAACAAATCGGGTAGAGGACCACAAGCTGAGTGTAAATAAAAAATATTAAACCGTTGGCTCTTGTCATAAGCTGATAAGATAGTAAAGATCAAATACACTAGTGTGTTCACACGGCTGAATATAGCATTTTTTAATAATTCAAGGGGACATGACTCCAGTGTTTTTCGCCAGATATAGCTGGTTTTCGAACTTGCATTATGGTCATATACAAGCTGTGCAAGTTTAGTCAAGATTGCTCAAGAAATGTGGCCTCTATCATGTAAACAAGATGAAATGCATTTTTTGCTTAATTCAGGGGCGATAACTCGGGTGTTACTGGTCCTATCTTGCTCATTATCGAACTCGTCGGAGATTTTATGGTCATATACAATATGTGCAAGATTGGTTAAGATTGTTCAAGAATTGTGGCCTATATCATGTAGACAAGTCGACGGACAACGGAAGAAGAGTGGTCACAATAGCTCAACATTAAACACTTCGTGCTTAGGTGAGCTAAAAAATGAAGGTGCAGAACACTGTACAAACAAAACTTGCAGATTTAAATAACAATTATTCCTTTGTAAAAGTTTGACTATTGATGAAAAGTTCAGTGTAATGCAAAACAGCATCATCAGGTGACATCTTTGGCTGTAGTTTGAGCGTAACACACAAGGCACATGTGTTAACAAAGGTATCTGTACCAAAATCCACGTCAATTGGTTTGTGGAAGCCGGTATCATGGTGGAGCCGGTTAGCCACATTAAGATATCCTTTGGGTTAAGGGTAATGTTGTTTATTGTAGCTGCTGTCCCTAAATAAAAATATGTAAGGAAACATAATTATATATATATATATATAGATCTTTAGTCGGATCTGATATTGAGTCAGACAATTTTGCTCGATTTGGTACTGTTTTAAAGTTGCCACAAACGCACATGAATTGCAAACAATAGCAACAGGGAACCAGTTTGATGTTCATTGTAACCACTGGAACCCAGCAAGACTTTGATATACAATATTGCTGGTTTCCAGTATAATTGTAAAAGAGGTATATGAAAACCTGTTTTTCCTTGATATAGAGTCGGACAGAGTGTCCGACTTACAATCGAATCGAGTGAGCTCGTATACCGTCTTGTAGTTTCATCATGTGTCACAGATGAATTATGGGGTAGGGTACTGTTTTGCCTTATAACATACTGTTTCTACATGCAAAACACATGTAAACAAGTGGGATAATCCCATAAGATACTGCCATATTGATTTAAACCGAAACCAGAATGAATTATCATGTGATGTTGTATATCTGTATCGTTATTTACAAAAGGTGTCCGACTTTCGATCACTTGACCCTATTATGATTGGTTTTTTAAAATGAATTTAAATAAACAACTAGATTCACTGTAAAAAATAAACCTCCCATGCTGATTGAAGTGCCACAAGACTAAAATGAAAAAGATGCGCTTGACATTTTCATTTAATATAATTTCATGATTAACTGAAAATAATTGTCTGTTTTAGAATTATGAGTACCGATGGTCTCAATATTTCTGATACATTTTGGAAACAATGTTTTTCTTATTGGTAATAAAACTGATATAAAAGTAACGTTTTAATAATTGCAGAGCTTCAGACTTAACTGGAAAAATTATGTCATGCACATGTCGTGTTGTCAGACCATGTATATATAGTTTTAATTCAAAATCTTCAAAGCTGTAATAAAAGTATATTAGTTTTCTCCTCAAGATTGCATATGCTGAATATTGTAATTCTGACTAAGTGCAAGGCCAATAACTCTTCACGGAATTCAGTGAGTCACACCAAAATTGTGTCATGCACATTTCACATCATGTTGATCATGAACACAAACTTGCAATCCAATATCTTGAAAAGTGTAGAAGTAGTTAGCTCCACAAGAAGCAAGACCGATAGCACACCGCAGTGACTCCTATAAACCCATTCTCAAACCTCGTTTGCAAGGGTATAAAGATAAAGATGTATAAAATGAACTAACCCTTAGATGCCTGGATGAAGGTTAGAAAGCCTTGTGATGTAGCCTTTTGATCTATACTAGCATTGCCCTCGGCATATTTAAATCGCAACAAGGCTCTCAAAGTTGCCACTGTCACTGGCTTTACTCTGCCACTGAATAAGGCTCGTGCACATGCTCTATTTTCAGGTTGACGAAGCAGGCTCAACACCTGATGAGTCTCTAGACCTAATAAACATGAACATTAATGAAATCATTAAAGTAAAATGTGTTGCTGGCATAATAATGGATTGAAAGTAATAAATATTTTGAATATGACTATGCAGGTATAATTTTCAAATATAGTAACATTTATTATATACTTTCCAGTGAAATTGTGGACTGTATGGTTAGAACTTATGTTCTCATTGTTTATATTTTCACAGTAAAAATATAAGAAATTCTATTCTCACTGCCGGAAAAAATGGAACTACTTTTTTCTACATTTGCTTATAACAGTCATAATTTGTGTCAAAGTTTAGAACTATATTCTATGCGCTAAATATATGTAAATCGCCACTTGCGCTGGCATTACTATACTTATCCGCGAATACGTTAAAGGGGAACTGTCGAAACGGAACGTATTTTCTGTTTGAAACAGTTTGGTAATGTTGCATGATAAAAAGTATATAATAAATTGAATATTTGTTGGTTTGTCGTGAATATAGGACTTATTTTTTATCTCGAAGTGAGAAAACTTATATTTTCACTCGTGCTAAAGCACTTGTGAAAATATGTTTTCACTTAAAATCACTTGTGAAAATATAAGTTTTCTCACTTCTCGATGAAAATAAATCCTATATTCACTCCAAACCAGGACAATATTGCTGTCATATAGATGTATGTATGTATGAAGTTTGAAAACTGTATTGCTTTTGGTATCTGAGAAATTGACTTAATGGCATTAAAACAAATCCCGCATCATCACAGAAATATAGCTCAGGGTCATATATAACCCATGCACTTCCCAAGACACAACTCAACTATGTCAATTTTTTAAACCGAAGATATGGTTATAGATATTACCGAAGTTTGAAAGATCTGTTAAGTGAAGTTTGAAAATATATAGTGTTCCTGAGGAAATGATCTAAAGGTAGGAATGACCAAGTTATCTGCCCTTTGCTTCGTGGGTGAAGGTCACAACAACGATTTTGCCAACTGGTGTATCGGTTTGAAAAGGCAAAAGTGGGATAGAATTAACTATATAACAAAAGGTTAGTTAATGCACATAAGCATTATGTATAGCTGTAACATAATAAATCACAACCAAAGTGGTGTCACACCACATATTATTTGTTACTATGCAACAAAATGAACACTGCAACGTAAGATGTCCGAGACAACCATTGAATTTTTGTGTGAGAAAACACATTACAGCAAATTGTACCGTTTAAAGAAAATTAGCTCAAATGCCTTAGCTTGTATGAATTGGTCAAGCTCATCCTTACAGCTAGACACTTGGTGTTCGATTAGAGCTGCTTGCAATGTACTGATGTATCTTTTAGAAAAGGACGTTATAGGCACTATAAAACCTGCATCAGTAGCCTCATCCATGATAGTCCTGTAAAGGTCTCTCACTTGTCCATCTACTGTACACTCACTCATCTAAAAGGACAACAGTTTAATGAGCAATGCTAATATAGTTGTACGTTCAGTGACTAAATTTTTTTTCTGTGTACATGATGTTAAAAAGTTAGTATTATAAAGCAAAGCTAACAATGCAAGGAAGTATTTCAAGCAATACATATCCCCTACCATTTTTGGCATCAATTATAGCAAAAACCTTCAAATTTAAAGTGTGTGTGATCTTGATCTTGAGGGTAGGCATCTTGATGTTGGTCAACACATCACGTTATGGTGGTAAACATATTTGTAAAAATAATATTATTAGAATCCAACGATAGATAAAGAATCTATAGCCAGGACACCAAATTATATAGAGATTATATTGAACTGCTGGTATTGATTATAGGTAAATCCTTCACAAGTGGTAGACGTCTACCATCAAGTGAAGGATTAACCAATAATCGATCCCAGCAGTTAAATAATCTATTTATTACATTTTAAGTCAGTTTTATGTTTGTTTTTGTTCAAAATTATTTGCTCTACTGCACGTTATCGGCGGATGACGTCAGCAACACTTTATTGACGTCGAGACAAAACGTCTATGTTCCTTTAAGTGTGTCATTTAAGCAGCCAATGAAATGATGTTCTTACGTTACGCGTAACTTAAACAGTCAATGAAGTGATATTCTTAAGTTACGCGTAACATAACTAACCAATGAATGATGTTCTTATGTTATGCGTAACTTAAGCATCCAATGAAATGACGTTCTTATGTTACGTGTAACATAGGCTTAAGTTACGCGTAACATAACTAACCAATGAATGACGTTCTTATGTAACGCGTAATATAGGCTTAAGTTACGCGTAACATAACTAACCAATGCAATGACGTTCTTATATTACGTAACATAGGGTAAATTTACGCAATAACATAACTTACCAATGAAATGATGTTCGTATGTTAGCGTTACTTCAGCAGCCAATGAAACAATGTTTTTAAGTTACGCGTAACATAGGCTTAAGTTACGCGTAATGTAGAAGCTTGACCCTGATGGCCAGAACCGCATCATTTACGCTACATTAACCGTGGTTACACGCATTTAAATCCTATGTTACAATTAACTTAAGCAGAGGTGTACACATTTGGAAAAATCCACTCGCCCTGCAGGGCTAGTGCAGTGAATCTTACTTCACTGGCTAGTGGAAGCAAAAAGCTACTCGCCCTTACTAATTTACCACTCGCCCTGCAGCATATAACCTGAACATTATTTTCACCACTATAGTAAGCTACAATAAGTACATTTGTGTACTCACAGACAATGTAGTAGCTGACAGGCAGTATGTGGATATGTTATTGTTATTCAAATAAAGAATGATCCAGATTTGAAATATTGCAACATCGTGTTTGAACGATAGTTTAACTTAATTTTTATAGTGCAAAAAGTCACTCGCCCTGTCGGACGACCAGACGCCAAATGTTACTTGTCGGCAGGCAGCTTGCAACCCAATGTGAGCGGGCGAGTGGAATTTTACATCCCTGTTAAACCTATGTCCAACCCCGACCTTGCTCTTGGTCGCGACACATCATCTCAAAGTACAAATATGACCCTGACCTTGAATGTAGGGACCCGGCTCTAAGCTGCGACACATCATCTCATGGTGGTGAACATTTGTGTATAATATGTTGTAATTCCATGATACGTAAAGAAATAATAGCATGGGCACAAATTTCTGATGGACAGACAGACAGACAGACAGACGAACATCCTAAAGTCTCCTTCGGGTACACCAGAAGGTGACTAATAGTGAACTCTTTGTATTCTATTTGCAAAAACTACAATGTTACTGAATAAAATCGTCATAGGTTTTTGTGTAGACTACTGAAAAATAATCCGATGTTTTGATAACGATTATTTTGCTAAAGAGTACCTTTAGGATGATGTTTAAGATACTAAAACCGGATGTGTGAAGAATTTTGGTGCCAGTATTGGGGCTTTAAAGAAATTGTTGACGATGACAAAGTGATTACAACAACAGCTCGAGTTTTCAGCTGTTTTAAAGTGAGAAAACAAGAAATATCACTGTGAAAAAAATGACCCCGAAGTGACCTTTGACCTCTAAGTATGATCTTGACCTTGGAGCCACTGACCTGGATTGTGTGCGCGACATGTCATTTGGTTGTGGAGCAGTTGTGACAAGTTATTCTAAAATCCGTCCAGGCATGCAAAAGTTATTGACTGGACACGATTTGACCTTTGACTTCTAAGTGTGATCTTGACCTTGGGGCCACAGACCTGGATTTTGTGCGCAACACATCGTCTTTTTGTGGTGAGCACTTGTGCCAAGTTATTTGAAAATCCGTCCATGAATGCCAGTTATTGACCGGACACAATTGGACAAGTGTGACCTTGACCTTGAAGACCTGGGTTTTGCGCGCATTATATCGTCTTGTTATGGTGATCACTTGTGCCAAGTTATTTAAAAATCCCTGCAGGGGTTGTGACATTACGGTCTGGATACGAACTGCGGACGGACGGACAGATGGTGCGATTACTATATGCCCCCAAAACCCTTTCGGGGGCATAAAAAGAAGATTTACAACAGGTCCGGACACTTTAATACTAACTTTTTGTAAAATGTCTCTCAATCCAACAGATAAATCATCTGGATTGAAAATTCCAATTTCGCCATTTACTAAGTAGTCTGTAACAACATCAGAGAAAACTGGCAGACCAGGACCATCTTGCAATATTGACAAGGCCACCATCTGTCCTAAATTGAAGTAAACCTTTTTCTTCCTTTCCACATAGTTTGGTTGAAAAGCTAGTCTACCAGTCTTGCCTGTAATGTAAAATTAAAAAAAGGAGAATAATATGTTTTAAGGTGTAAATAATTACATTAATGGATTAATACTTGTAGACAGTATTTGACATACTTTCATTAAACCTACTCACATCGTAAGCTTTAATGCTTATATGAATGTATTGGCACATGTCCAATAACTCTCTGACTGTCTTTTTGGCAGACTTTTATGGTTAGCCATCAGGGTCATAACGCTAAAGATGTTACGCATAACCATATTATGTTACGTGTAATTTAAGCAGCCAATGAAATGATGTTCTTATGTTACGCATAACATAGACTTAAGTTATGCGTAACATATGCTTAAGTTACATGTTATCACAGTTAAAGTAGCGTAAATGATGCCATCGGTCATATGATCATATTTTACGCGTAACCAGTTAAGTTACGCATAAGAACATCATTTCATTGGCTGCTTATTTCAAGCTCTGTTTCTCTTCATGGCCAAATTGAAATGTTCAGATCAGATCTTAAATATTTGCCTCTTTCAGTGCTTTAATAGGAAAAAATGCTATAATTTAAGCATGAAAGTATACTTTCAATAAAAAATATTTTTTTGTTAGCTTAGGATCCCGTGTGGTATATGATATTTAATGCATTGTTGCATAATGTTTTTACAAGTTATTAAAATTATAGAGAATTTATATACAACATGTCACTTTATTTTTCAAGTTGTTGAACATTTACACATACCAGTAACATAAAATGAGTGGGTGACATTGTGCAGAAATAGACTCCAAAATTCCCGCCTTAACCCACCCAAATCAACACTATCTTCTCCACAAAACTGGATTTGAATAGGGTTGTGTAAGTCTTCTTGCGAGTAGCGTATAAGCGCTAAAGCATCATTCAACACAGACCGACGTCGGACCTCCATTAATAGAAAATCTTGCGACTGACTGTTTATGAAGTTTTTCCGGTGCTCTATCAAAACTCCGTTCAAGTCTTCTAGGGAAGGGTTTTCTCTGGGGAACAAAAGATGTAAATGTTGGCAACATCTCGAAATAAGAAGTGGATAGCACAAGAGGACATAAAGACGCTCTACTTGCATCAAGTCATTTATGCATTACACATGGAGACAATTTCATATGAAATGTAATTTATTTATTGGTATAGAATACTTGTGTGAAGTTTCATTCCAATCTTTGACTCTGTTAAACTAATACCAGCATCATACATGCTTACATGAACGAGGCATAACTTTGCCAAACAGGTTGAAGTGTAAATATTCGATTTTTTATTACTTATTGATACTAAGTACATGTTTGAAAGTTTCATTCCATTCTGTCAAGTGGTTCAACAGATATTATTTTACAAACTCGAAAATTTAACACCAATTAACTATGTACAGGAAAGGTCAAAATAGCTTGCAGTTAAGTTACTTTAATTTAATGATGTTCCATAATATCAACTTTTCTTCAAAATTATAAACTATTCATCTTACGTTTATAAATGTTGTTAGCATGTAATTAATCTATATTGGCGACACATTTGGTTGATAAATAAATGGTGTTTAATAAATATGCAGAAACAAGAAATGTCACTGTAAGTGATAAATGCCCCCGAAGTGGTTTGTGATTATAATAACAATATGTTTATGCACACATAAGACTTGTATGGAATTCTTTGCAGCCATTAATAGACCAGATTGTGTATATGTATGTACTTTTACTGAGGTGGAATCTGTGATTTTGAAACTGAATAGCAATCATTAAGTTTGCTTTATTGTTTGTAACAGCGCTAAACGTAACACTTCCGCTAAAGGTAACAACCACCGCTAAAGGTAACAATTCCAACGCTAAAGGTAATAACCTCCGCTAAAGGTAACACTCACCTCTTCCGCTAAAGGTAACAACGCTAAGGGTAAAGGTAACAACTTTTCATATTAACGCTAAAGGTAACAACTGTTAAAGCTAAAGGTAACAACATTTTTCAAAATCTACACTTTCAATGAATATTGAGTAAACATATTTTTTGCTAGATACTGTGTCACCTGATTCATTTGTTTAGCTGTACACGTACACTCTGGTCAAAGTAAACTGTAATGGAGTGACGACAAAAGAGACGAATATTGATTGTCATTGATTTGTGTTCTTTATTATATAAAACCAAAGACAGATAAGTAGTTATAAACGTAGCATAGTCGAACAAAATAGTTTATTTAAAGAATAGGGGGGGGGGGGGGGGGGGGGGGGGCATTATCTTATGCAAAACATGGTTGCATGCCGTCATTGATATTTAAAATATATTGATGTATACATAAAAGTGTGCGTGGTGTGGGTGTGCACTCGCGCACAAGTGTGCGTTTATGAAGTGCGTTTGACGATGCACCAACAAAGAAAAACTGTCATCTGACACCATGAGGAAAGCGTGCATCAAGAAATGAAATGCACAATGTACATACTGAGCTTTCTCACCCACATAACTCAGTAGATTCAATTCGAGTTCTGACTGTTGTCTGCACGCAGTTGCCTAAAACAAGAGAGACGTTGGTCTTATTCTGGTATTCAACTTTAAGTTTTCAAAATATTTAATATGGCTTGAGCTACTTGCCAAATATTCTAGTCACATTCGTTATTTTGGGGACTGAAAATAATTTATGATATGATATAATCTCGTTAAAGTGACACGTGTTTGCTTTTGTGGATACCTAACCGGTGTCATTATTCTGAGGGTAATAAATCTCTTTCACCCGGGTCTTTTCAAAATGGGGCTTTCAAAATGCACTAAAAGATATGCATTTAAGGATGCACTGTATGTCGCAATATTAACGTCGCTCTGTTAATTTAAAACCAGACGTATCAAAGGTTACGAATTTACATAATAATGTATTCAAAAGATAGTCGGTAATCTGATATTTTACCATATTTCATCTATGCAGTTTGAATAGTAGGTATTTCTCTCCCTCAGTGGAGGTTGTAGTATGAATTAGTTGTTGAAATAAAACGCTGTTTTAGTTAACCATTATATCATATATTAATAATTGTGTTATATATTTAATGGAGATGTTATGATTACGTACGTTTCTGCCGTACACATTCATGGTTAGACATTTGTATGATATAAGGCTGATTTATTTTCAATCTTAATTTTAAGAACTTAAACAGCTGATATAGTTTACCGTCCAGAATTTATCACGTCATTGAACATATCAAGCGGTTTATGTCCTATCTATAAACGATTTGACAGCCATGTTTTGAGAATTCACTATGACTGAAATGCACCCATTGTATATGATGTTGATTTTGTTACCCCGTTGCGACAGGCTGTTCATATAAATTTTGTTACAAACTAAAACTATTTAAGTGTTAAATAAGAAGCATGCATACATGTCCGTCCATCCATCCAGCGTACTACAATGTCTTATGGTGTTTTCGAACTTGCATCAACTCTTACATATACTCTTAGAAAAACAGTTAAGAGTGAGTTACGATCAATATTTTTCATCCGTGGGGTGGTGGGGGTGGTGGGGGTGGGGCGCACAGATCTTTAAAAAGAGCACATGCCTTTCGAAATATTTATGGTCTGGATATGTAAAATTCCAAACAAAGATGTATTAGTTTTGCCGACACACTGTTGTTACAGATGTGATCGTTCTTAGTTATTATATGACTGAAATGCTATTAGATTTTAAATGTTACACACGGGTGATTGTTTAGTTTTCTTTTCATTAGTGAATACAACTCCCAGTTCTCTGTTATTAAATGTTATAATTGTTACGACAATGAGACATAATTTGTGTCTGTATTTGTATGTTACGTTACCATTAATATTTCATTAAATTAATAATAAGATCGTGGTTTTTATATCCGTGAGATTTAAATTTAACAAATTAAAGATTTTCTAATAAATATATTCTAATAGTTTAATGTACATTTCTCAATAATCAAACCCATGACAAGCCCTTAGCCTGAATCCTTGAGCAAAAATAAATCACACCATCATTGTGTCATACATTTCTTAGTACCCATGTTTCCATACCAAATAAAAGTATCAAAAAGAAGCATTTTCTGTACAACTTTAGTCCAATTTCTTTAAGATTACCCCACCCCTCAAAACATGCTAAAAAAAAATCCTAAGCATATCAGTGTCATTTCTGCACTCACCATGCTCTTGCATATCAGTAAATGCTAATTTGTACATACCTTCGCCGGCTTTTTAAAAAGTTATTCCATGCTGATCACGCCGTGAGTCAAAATCAGCCATTTTACCTACTTTTTGGAAGTGTTTGATAGTTTCGCATTTTTCTATTTATAGCCTCCAAAAAATATAAAGAATGCATATTCCAATACACCAAAATAAACTTAGAAGTACTCAAAACTGAAAAAACAACAAAAACATTCAATTCATAATTATTATAAATACCATTGATATATGTAGATCTATTTTAATACCATCCATGGACCTAAAAGATGCTGAGTTGATTTCTTTCTGATTTACAGACATGGACATTCGTGTGAAACTGAGGAGTGCCCTCTTATTAGTAAAAATATGTTTCGGACGTTGTTCATGCGGAAAGCTTTGGGCTGACGTATATATTTAGAGAGACAATATGTTTTTAGAAGGCGAATATAGTTTTCGAAATAACATATATATTTGTGTCCACAAATATATACTTACCTCTGATTTTTGGGGACAATATTATTTATTTCGGAGTAACATATATATTTGTCTGTATCATATTTATTTTTGTATTCAATACATACATTTTATATTTATCTTACAACATATAGTCACGTGTGGCGCCTCATAGAATAGGGCCCGTTTCATGGAATTCTAAGATCGCTTTCATTATGATAAGAAGGATAAGAAAACATAAAGAGACGAGAAGAGATAGTGTTATAGCATACATTTGGTCTAATTTGTCAAATGATCAACGTATCTTCAGAAGCAAGCAGATTTCAAGTCAAAATGATAATGGGTTAATCAAACCGGAGGGATTATTTTGATGATTCATCCCACTTCAAGAGTCCATGTGTCTCTTTAAAAAATGCATTATACTTTTAAAAAATAATTCATGAATGTATAGGCTAGGCGATACAAACGGCTATCTTGATTTAAAAAAAAACTCACGGCATTACGGTAATTTTTTCTACATAACTTTCATTTAATTATCAGCCCAGATATTAATTATACGAATAGTATACAGAAAATTGTTTTTGCATATTAGTAACTGTTGATAATATTTCACCAATAATATATGTAAACTTATGGTAGGATAAGATGAAAAAAGGTATATGCAAGCAGGGTTAACATGATACTGGATAAATAAATCGAGACGCTAATTTGAATAAACATTTCAAGATGTGCGTGTGTTCCTTTAATATAATTCTGTAAATATTTAACAGGGCGATACACCAGTTTGACACGGTCCGAAGGCGTGACGTGTAAATGATCAAAGGAATGTGTTGCGTCATTATTGTGGTAAACATGCTCACAGAATAGACGTTCCAAAATAAAAAAAGGAAATTCTATCCTGTCCTTTTTTCTGAAATATGTATTTAGAAATGAAAATATGAAGAACTTTCTTTTAGTTTTATAACTATATATTTATTATAATAACGTATATAACTGCATATTCTCTGACTTTGTGGGAATATTCCCACGAAACATTTGTTTGTACATCTTAACGAACTGAATGGAATAATCCCACCAAACATTATTAGAAAATAAGACTTTGAATTGTGTCCCTGTTTTAGTGGGAATATTCCCACGAAATATAGGTAAGATAAGATACAATTTATTTAACGTCGGCAAGGCAGTATGACAAGTTATATTAGCTCACACGAGAATTGACACTCCAAATATAGGTATTAAAATGTAGCTAAATAGGTATGATGAATGTTAAAGGGGAGAAACATGGCAACCTTGACGTTTTATAAAAGCATTAAAATTAGCGTCTCAATTAATTAATCCAGTATCATTTTGACTTTAAACCGGCTTGCATAATTATAATCTACAACAGGTTTAAATATATTATTGGTGCATTCTAATCTACAGTTAATAATATGCAAAAAAACGTGTATTTGCGAATTTAAACGAATTCTACATTTTCCATTGGCATATACCCGGATATGTTATAGAAAAAGTATTGTCTTGTTGTTGTACGACGCATCATCACACTATTTAGTGTATTTCGAGCCACCACAAGCAGAAGGGAATGATAAATAGGAATCCAGCAAAAATTCCTACTATATCCCTATGGTTCTTTAGTGTGCTCGCATTATATAATTTGATACAGGGAATCACACAGGTTACATCTCATTCGACGGACGACGCTAAGGGGAGTACCGTGCCTAAAAACACCGAAGTAATACAAGGGCGCAATTAAGGTAGGTTGATATTTATGGGGCGCCGTTTTACTATTTATTCAGTATTTTGTGATATCAAGAATTCATTTCTTGATATCAAAAAAATCGAATTATTGATATCACAAATTCGATATTGATATCAAAAAATCAACTGATTTCTTGATATAAAAAAATGCACTTGATATCAAGAAGTAGATTTTTTGATATCAAGAATACATTTTGTGATCACATGGAACAGAAGTATACCCATCGGCTCGCGTCTTCTTGATGGCCGTTGTGAGAGGTTGAAGCAGAGGTATACCCATCGGCTCGCGTCTTCTTGATAGCCGTCGTGAGAGGTTGTCGCAGAGCTATACCCATCGGCTTGCGTCTTCTTAATGGCCGATGTGAGAGATTGATGCAGAGTTATACCATCGGCTTGCGTCTTCTTGATGGCCGATGTGAGAGGTTGATGTAGAGGTATACCTATAGGCTTGCGTCTTCGTGATGGCCGATGTGAGAGGTTGGTGCAGAGGTGTACTAGATAGCATCTGTTATTCAGATTGATAACAACAGACGTTCATTCAAGTTTGTAATGTGTTGTTAAAAGTGTAAATAACTACTCTGCAAATACCTGAAATATACTCACATACACACTTTTAATCGTGAGAGGTATTGTAAATGTGCAGAAATTCACTGTTACGTTTCATTTCTAAAAATGCCCGCGGTAGGTAGGCCGCATGTTTTTCAAAAAATCAAAGAAGAATTTATTTCATTAGAAAGATACATTGTTTTCAGAAGATGTTCATTAAAAAAAATAAAAAAAAATAAAAATAAAAAAGTAATAAAAACAATTCTGCCCGCTACTGTGGTCCTTTAACCCCATTGCATTATTTTGCGCGACCCTTGATTGTAATAAATCTAATATATTCATGAAGAGGACATGTGCACCTTTGTTTTGACACTGTTCATGTGGGGTCCGGTGTCACGTGAGATCCACACGCGTGGACAAAAAGTCCACGCGTGTGGATCTCACGCGGGGTTCATGAGATTCACACGTGAGATCAACACGCATGTCAAGTATGTATTGTTTAATGATGTATTGTGTATGTATAACATGTGAATCATACGTTTTTGGTATTTTTCAGTTATCTGTTGAACTTTTTGATAAAATAATATAACAGTAAAGCCACTGTGACGGTGATAATATTCGTAAAATGTTGCTAAACTTTAACGCATATCTTCTATTTGTGTGTGTGTAATAATAATGGTTAGCAAAGTAATTATGGTCTAGAATGCCATATGTGATTGTTTTTATTTCAAAGCGGCAATTTATTTTAAAATATAATATTGTAGAAACGAAAAAAGGATGAGTCTGAGGCGTGGATTTTAATTAGAAGTCAGCCTTAAAAGGATCAAATGAAAATAGATACACTAAACAAATACAATAATTCAATACAATTGACTGATTGCTTTTCATTTCATCCCTACACATATAACACACGTATTACAGCAGGTGCGGAACCAGCATTTCAGCTTAGCAGGGTGGAGCCCAATGTTGGGAGTGAGGTGAATGGGGTGTGGGTGGGGAAGAATTGCTGTTAAGTGTACTTTTCGGAGTTTATTGGATGGCAGCTGCTTTCGTCCCATGTTTAAGCTTTGAATAGGCACCAACCCCCTAAATCCGTGCCTGAGCAATAACACCATATTTATAAAATACAAAAAACGCATGCACATGCGCAAATGACGGCGGAAAACAGTTTTTTTGTGTATATATATTTTATATAATTTAATTAATTTTATATTGTGTTATTGGCGTGTTGTTATGTTCCCTCAAATCCGGAATCTCCGTTTCATCAGTTTCTGAGTTGGTAAAATGGTTTCTCGTATAAATAATGTTTTATGGTAGGCTTTTACATAGTTTAGATTTATACTATATTGAGTGATGAAATAATGACTAAATAAGAGAATTGAATTAAACCTTGTTTAACGGCTCGTCTGCACATTATATGTTAATTAGAGCCGCCCCAGAGCAAGGGGAATTTGGTAATATAACATATTGAGTGGTGAAATATTTATTAAATGAGTACATTGAATTGAATTGGATCTTGTTTAAACGGATCATTAGCACATTATATGTTATATATACCGCCCCTGAGAACGTAATAGGTGGTAGAATAACGTTTTGAGTGGTGAAAAAAGAATTGAATTGAATTGAATCTTGTTCAACGGCTCAGCAACACATTATAGGATACTAGTATTTAGAGCTATCTCAGAGGAAACGAAATGTGGTATTATAACTTATTGGGTGATGAAATAATTACAACATAAATGGTGGTGAAATATTGACTAAATAAGTAACTTTAATTGAATTGAATATTGTTTAACGGCTCATCAACACACTAAAGGTTATTAAGAGCCGCCCCAGAGAGAGTGTGAAGTGGTATTTAAACATACTGAGTGGTGAAATAAATAAATTAAATGACTAAATAAGGAAATTGAATTGTACTGAATCTTGTTTAATGGATCATCAACACATTATAGGTTATTTAGAGCCGCCCCAGAGAAAGGGGAAGGTGGTAAAGCTTATGAAGAGGGAACATTCAAATGTAAACGGTAGACATGAGAACAATGTTGCTGTTTGAATAATTTCATTAAAATCAGAAACATAACAGCATGTTACTAAGATGTTTGAGATTAAAGAAATTAATGTATATAACATTGGTAGTTGTGACATGTTTTTTTGATGACAGTGCGGAGCTCCTTTTACTCTGGGTGGAATTTTAGTCCAATATTGCATCTGACTACTTACATGACACAGAAAAGGTAGAATATACTCAATTATAATCACCCCTCCTAATGAATACAATTCAGTGTACACTGCAATCAAACGAACACATGGACAATGAATGTCCTATAAAAGACAATGACAAATAGTAAGATTCTGTGAAATTCAAATCAAAATATATCCTAAGTAATGAGGAAGAGATGTATTTAGTGCTAATGACCATACAATAATTAAACAATACGCCTCTGGAAAGAGTTAAGACTTTTGAACAAATAAATTCTACCAGTATCGGTGTTATGGAGTATCGATGAAGTGGATAGCATCATTTTCGACGGAATGGCAATTATTCAAATTGTACAGTGTGTGGTTGGGTGTGGAAAATCTATTCTTTGAGACTGTCAAGCATTTAGATTTGACTAGATTAATCCATATACATGATGGTGTTGATAAACGTTAATGTGAGCGGATCTTGCCGATGGTTTACACACTCACGGAATGCGACACATGTTGCTCTTCCTTTGAAATTGGCAAGAAAATGGCATCTGATGAAATGATGAACAGTGCTGTTGAGGCGTAAGAATTATATGTCCGATAAATGTATGTCTTTGAATACGTTGAGAATAAAAAAGAGTACTTTAAAACAAAAGTTTAAAACCAACCCACCCATCCTCCCCCAAACAGATGATAGGTTTTTAACTTCATTTATCAAATGTGCGTATCAGTTACTGATTTGGAGTGGACATGCTAAATTTGCCAGACAATGAAATTGATAAATATAGATATAAAAATCGAACAGGAAAAACAGCATTCAAGGACGGTGTCCTCATGTTAAGAACCAGCTGTTAACGACCAGAATTACTGTGATGGTACATGTAATGATATTAATTTGTCAAATGAACAGCTGTGTGCATAATTAGGCATGATATTATGCAAGTATTTGCAAAATGAAGATTTATGATTAAGATCAGCTCCGAGATTAGAGATTTAATTATTTATTAGTTCTTCAAATGAACAGAAGTGTATATAATTATGCATGTATTGGTATGATGAAGATTTCTGATTAAGATTACCTCTTGGATTTGGGATTTATTTATAATTTATTGTGATGATATCACAACGAGATGTTACACATACTGATGTAAAATCTTTAAAACATAAATATTTTCTTAATCAGAATATTATTTTCAATATGTAAGAATGTATACTGAAAAGCCCGTGTATTAGTACAAATGGACCAAATATACTCACATACGCTAAGTGCAAGCAGTGTGCTTAATAATACATACATATGGAAGTGGATCACGCCGTAGACGCATGCCATGACTAATTCAGGTCACATTAAACTTACATCGGACCGACCAGTCATAGAATAACACTTATATCATCAGCGTCAAGCAATGGAGCTACTAGTTAAGTATTTGGTGTGACCAGGTCGGGGATCGAGCCCACGACCTCCAGCATGTGAGCCAAAGTCAATTTCAGAAGTGTAAGCCTGCACTAATGGTTAATTGATGAACTAGATACCATATACTTATAAATGACAGATTCAATCGTTGAATAAGCGCAGGTCGTGATTTAAATCAAGCCAGATCGAGCCCTAATTCCTGAGGAGAATGGGCTCATCGATTCCGTTGCATTTATATTGGACCAATGCATGAAACACATCCATATATTCCGCCTTGATGTCTCTCTAAGAAATTAGGGTCTATTCAATCGATGCCAGGTTTAAAAGTTTAGGGCGTAAGTTCATCCCTTGAGCATGGATTAGTACAGTTCTAGGTATTCCATGTAAAAGTAATTAGTGGCCGTTCAAATAATGTAGAATAAATGCGACAGCGCTTCATTTCAATTCAATTTACTGATTTTAACATACGGTGGAATAAACTCTATTTATGTTTCGTACATCATTGAAAGACATCGTACATGACCTATATAACTTTTTTTGAAACCCAATAAGGAGATATAATAGTCCTTACATATAGAAATCAATGAACTTGATGACTGATGATTGTAAAATAAACTCGATCAGGTTATATATCCCAAACGTGTTTTTCTCACAGAGTTCAAAATAAATTGTTTCAAATTGACAATATTCCTTATTGTTGAGAACAATGCATAATTATTGAATTAAAATATATGGTAAAATAACGACACACACACCCTTCCTTTGATTTATGTAGTTAAAGGCAGCTTCAAAATTAACGCTTGCGGCCTAAATATCAAAGTGGAGGTAAATTGTTGTTTTATCATCAATGCCTTTCGCATGTTTTAAATTTATTTGTTTAAAAATGCATGCCGAGTTTCGTGTTTGGCATGCAGAAATGGTTCCCCTGTAAAAAGTGACATGTATATGTAATCATTCGAATAACATTTCAGTAAAGTGTTTCTGAGATGAGATAGTACTGGTTCAAGTCTGCATTATATATTTTTTCTCCTCACCCGTGATCTCCTTTTTTTTAAACAGGTAATACAAATACTTCATAGATGTCATAAATAAACTAATAGATGCTCGAGAATCACACGGATCCAAGGATAAAATACAGGTAATACACATGCTTCATAGATGACATAAATAAACGATCGTATGCACGGATACAAGGATGAAATACAGGTAATACACATGCTTCATGGATGACATAAATAAGCGAATGCATGCGTGAGAATCACACAAACTTAATGATGAAATACAGGTTATAAACATGCTTCGTAGATGACATAAATAAACGAATGTATGCGTGAGAATCACACGGATCCTAGGATGAAATACAGGTATTACACATGCTTCATAGATGTCATAAATAAACGAATGAAAGCTTGAGAATAATGGATTCAATGGTGAAATACAAGGATGAAATACAGGTAATACACATGCTTCATAGATGCCATATATAAACGAATGCATGCGTGAGAATCACACAGACCTAATGATGAAATACAGTTAATAAACATGCTTCATAGATGACATAAGTAAACAAATATATTGGTAAGAATCACACGGATCCAAGGATGAAATGCAGGACATACGCATGTTTCATAAATGTCATGAGTAAACGAAGGTATGCGTTAGAATCACACGGATTCAATGATGAAATACAAGCAAGTAATACACATGCTTCATAGATGTCATAAATAAACGATAGTATGCGTGAGATCACACGGACCCAATGGTGAAATATAGGTAATACACATACTTCATAGATGTCATAAATAAACGAATGTATGCTCGAGAATCACACGGATCCAAAGATGAAATACAGATAATACACATGCTTCATAGATGTCATAAATAAACGAATGTTTGCGTGAGAATCACATGGATCCAAGGATGAAATACAGGTAATACACAAGCTTCATATATGTCATAAATAAACGCATGTATACATTGCTTCCTAGATGTCATAAATAATGAATGTATGCGCGAAAATCACACGGAACCATGATGAAATATATGCTTCATAGATCTAGTTAACAAACGAAAGTATGAGAAAATCACGAACTCCCCTAGATAAAATACATATAATACACATATGCTACTTAGATGTCATAAATAAACAATTGCATGTATATAAATCATACGTACTTTCTTAGATGTAATTAAAAATGAGAATCACGTTTTCTTCCTGTTTTCAACTGAGTCCTAGCGTGGCCTGTTTTAAACGTACTCCTAATACGAGGTGCGAAGTCCCGAGTAGTGGAAATACTGAGAGGAGGTGTCTCCCTTACTGAATGTTGGTTCTGGATTTATTTATTTTTTTTGACCAAAATGGTGTTCGTATAAGCGATATTTGCCAGGAATATAGACATTTTATGCTCGCAAAAAAAGTGGTAATTTTCCACTCTTACCTCCGTCCCACTCTGATTTTTATTGCATTTACAACTTGAAACAAGGACTATAAATCCGGCCAAATATAAGTATGTGCGGTATGAATTTCAGTATGCAAATGTGTGGACTCGTAATTCATTACGTAATAGTCATTAACCGCCCATTAATCATGGGATACCACGGATCAGTTGCGTGATTTATGGTTATAACCCCGCTCTGTCGATAATTATTACTGCGGTATCCCATTAAGCCGTTAAAGACTATTACGTAATGCATCTGATAAGGGTCAACAAATCTGAATCTTGAAATCCATACCGCACACATATATTTGGCCGGATTTAGAATCCTTTTTTAAGGGAAACAGGTATGTATGTAAATTGCATTGATAATTATAATTATATGATTTTCTGATATGTTTAGTTCGGTAGAGTTACATTTTTTCGGCCCAATATATTAGTATTCTATGGATAATTCATACTTATAAAGCATTTTAGCACTTTTAGCTCGTGGATTTGAGTCTTTAGTTTATGTTAACTATGTCTACTGAACCTAGATTAGTTCATTTTTGACGCATACGGGAGTTCGTGTGTTTTATAATCGACCGAGACATACGCATAATATATGGACGGAAGAAATGTTTTTTTGCAAAGAAAACATGTCTTTAGCCTTATTACATTGACACTTATTATATATAATTTTATGTTATGTTTAGTGAGTCTACTGAACATGGATTTGCGTATAGTAAACTTTATTCTGTCCACTATGTGCGTAAAGAAGCAACTTCTACTGGATTATTAATACTTACCTGCGTGGCCGAGGGGTTAACGACGTTTCGTTTTAAACCTTCTTGCCTCTCACCGCTGCGAGTTCGAATCCCACTGGGAGTCCGACTTGTAAGTGAGAAAATGTCGATTCTTACGGATGTCGGGAGGTGTACAGTTATGGTCCTACCCTTGAAAAGTGGGTTGTCTGTCTCCACCACAAACAGGCGACCGTCATATATAACCTTTCATGTGTTGAAAATGACGTAAAACACCATACACACAAACAAACCGTTAGTGTTACATGCAAAACCGTGGAGTTGGGTCTACTTTGGACTATAGTGTGTTCAGTCCCCAGCTGGGCCATTCCAAAGACTATATAACAATGGTACTCCATTACTTGAGGCTCAGCATAAATAAAGCGTAATGCTGGGTTATGTCGGGCCGTTGTTAGTATGTGACTGGTTGTGGTATCATTGAACGGCGGGGTATTCCAGCAGGGCAGCAATACAAAGTCAAGTTGAGCATAGAGCTAACTGTTAAACATTATTTATAGTATCATTTGCTTGCAGATTGGAAACCATGCCTAAAACGCTTCTTACGCCCTTCTAGAGTTTCTTTACTCTTTTTTTCTATTTTTAGAATTTCACGAACTCTACTGAACATAGATTCGGGTAGAAATAAAGAAACTTTATTTGTCTCGTCATAAGTGTATGGGGGTTGGAGATCATCCTCCATAAACTGAACAAATGTACATATAAAATATCGCAATAAATCTGATAAGATCCTTGGGCAAATCAATCAAATACATACAATATAAACTTAAGCTTTAGTCCGTTGGATGGGGACGTAAACTGGGTGGTACCGTGTATCGGAGTCTATCCTCCGATCGCGTTAAAACATACTAATCTAATCGCTAATAAGAGTAGGTAAGTTTCCTCGACTCATATGTACCCTTCTTTTATCTCTGTGGCGGCTCTAAATAATTAAAATGTGTGATGAGCCGTTAAACCAAGTGGAGCGATGTGGTCTAGTGGTAGAGCGTTGGACCCATGATCCAAAAGTCGTGGGTTCGATCCACACCATTGCCATATGCGTTGTGAGCAAGACACTTTATCTGCATTTGCTTAGTACTGGTTCTACCAAGGAAGACATCGAGAGTGATTCAAATAAGTTCATAGAGCTTTCGTTACAATCGATGTAAAATAAATAAGTTTAAGCTAAACCAAATTACCTTATTTGGTCGTTATAAGTTGTAATACCCCTTCCACTTTCTCTGCGGCGGCTCTAAATAATATTTAATGTGTTGATGAGCCGCTAAACAAGTTTCAATTTAATTAAGATGTTCACCGATCAATAATTTATAATACCACCTTCCCCTTTCTCTGGGGCGGCTCTAAATAACCTATAATGTGTTGATAATCCGTTAAACAAGATTCAATACAATTCTATTTCCTTATTTAGTCATTTAATTTATTTATTTCACCACTCAGTATGTTTTAATACCACTTCACACTCTCTCTGGGGCGGCTCTAAATAACCTATAATGTGTTGATGAGCCGTTAAACAATATTCAGTTCAATTAAAGTTACTTATTTAGTCAATATTTCACCACTCCGTAAGTAATTTATGTAGTAATTATTTCATCACTCAATAAGTTATAATACCACATTCCGTTTCAATTCAATTCAATCCCCTTATTTAGTCATTATTTCATCACTCAATATAAGGTTGTAATACCACATTCTCTAGTATAAAATCCAAACTATGTAAAAGGCCGACCATAAAACATTATGTATACGAGCTATACATTTTAAAACCATTTTACCAACTCACAATCGAAATTAATTAACTGATGAAACGGAGATCCCGGATTTGGGGGAACATAACAACACGCCAATAACACAATATAAAATTAATTAAATTATATAAAATATATATACACAAAAAACTGTTTTCCGCCGTCATTTGCGCATGTGCATTCGTTTTGTATTTTATAAATATGGTGTTATTGCTCAGGCACGGATTTAGGGGGTTGGTGCCTATTCAAAACATAAACATGGGACGAAAGCAGCTGCCATCCAATAAACTCCGAAAAGTAAACTTAAACAGCAATTCTTCCCACCCACACCCCATTCACCTCACTCCCAACATTGGGCTCCACCCTGCTAAGCTGAAATGCTGGTTCCGCACTTGCTGTAATACGTGTGTTATATGATGAAAAGCAATCAATCAATTGTATTGAATTATTGTATTTGTTTAGTGTATCTATTTATCACTTGACCCTTGTAAGGCTGACTTCAGACTCATCCTATTTTCGTTTGTACAATATTATATTTTTAAAATAAATTCCCACTGTGAAATAAAAACAATCACATGTGGCATTCTAGACCATAATTACTTTGCTTACCATTATTACACACAAATAGAAGACATGCGTTAAAGTTTAGCAACATTCTACGAATATTATCACCGTCACAGTGGGCTTTACTGTTATATTATTTTATCAAAAAGTTCAATAGATAACTGAAAAATACCAAAAACGTATGATTCACATGTTATACATACACAATACATCATTAAACAATACATACTTGACATGCGTGTTGATCTCACGTGTGAATCTCATGAACCCCGCGTGAGACCAATGGTTTTCAAAGTATTTTTTAGTTAAGAGTTCATCTTTTAGTGTTTTTAGCAGACAAAAATCGAGGGAATGTCAAAACATGTGGCCTACCTACCCATGGCAATGTTGATTGTATAGTTTCAAAACATATTTTAAACAGTGGCAATTTATTGGTATCAGGAAATTGAACACAAATACTGAAAACTCTAGTTTGTGTTCCTTTTGCATACCTGTTTAGAGGGACACACAATTCAATTCAATTCACACGGAAATCCAGTTTCATTTTGACTGAACCTGCTTGCATATAATTAAATAAATTTGGAGTTTCAGTTATTCGTCGTTATTTTACCATATTTTATATATTGCATATTTGAATATAATTATTAAAATTTATTTTAATAGTTTATATATACAATATATATATATTATTGGTGCATATATTCGACTATTAATAAATTATAAACATTCTTTGCTTTTGAATTATTAAAATAATTATTAATAATTATTTTTAAATATGCAAATTATTAGAAAAACTAATGGGTCACCGCGAGATTTTGAAACAATCAGGATTACCACGTGTAAATGATGCTGAACTACTGTACTTGTTAAATGTTCGTGCTTGATTCCTTTAAAGGGACACATGGCAATCTTGAGTTTTATATCAATCATTAAATTAGCATCTCGCTGTATTAATCCTGTATCATATTTACTTCAAAACTGCTTGCATATAATTAAATAAAAAAATTGAGATTTCAGTTTTCTTCGTTATTAGGGCTTTCCACCTTTCAGTGGAAAGACCTCTTGTTATTGTTCTGTTTATTAGGGCTTTCCACCTTTCAGTGGAAAGACCTCTTGTTATTGTTCTGTTTATTAGGACTTTCCACCTTCCAGTGGAAAGACCTATTGTTGTTGTTCGGCAAGATTTTGACTTTATTCTTCTCACCGCCACTTTTCATAGTAAGACTGGTCGCACGGCCTCTAAATTTTACACAGTGATAGAGTTCATTCTGGAATAGTGCCGCGAAGCTTTTGGCGTCATGACGTCATCCAAGATGGCCGCCAGTGACGTCATGATGAAAATCTTGTTCGCGCTAGATCTCAGACATTTATGGTCGGATTTGAATGAAACTTTCACAGATTGTAAAAGTCATGGTCTAGTTGTGCAAGAAGGTCATGCGGGGTCATGACGTCATAACGTGATGGCGTAAGAGACGCCAGACGCTGAAAAACTGGAATAAATCGTCAAAAATACAATTATTGCATGACCATTTTGAAACTTTACCACGATCATGTTTTCATCATCTTCTATCGATCGTGTGAAAAAGGTGTTGATGACGTCATCAGATATGGCGGCCATAGTGGTTTAATTTTAAACGGGCTAATATAGAAACTTCTAAGTATATTTCGAAAACCGAACCAGCTAGCGCCAACAATGCCCTCATATATGTGCCACTATGTGACCTTGACCAAGTCTGGGAAAATCAGGTCACCAGGTCAAAGGTCAAGGTCATAGGTAAGCGATAGGTGTAAACACCAATAACCACCTATATCTCAGTAACGGTTGAAATTGTTATCAAGAACATATGTACCATTTGTAAGGCCTTTGAATTTACTTTTCAAAAATAAAGTCCAATCAAAACGCAACGTTGGTAAATTGTTGCCATAGGAACCAAAATACAATGACGTCAATGACGTAAAATTTGAAAAATTGACGTAGACGCGCAAAATTTGTCAGTTTTGTAGAACTTATGATTGCAAATACGAACGCGAAGTTTATTTTTAGCTGACGTCATTAATGACTTCACAGTAACGTAGAAACGAAAGAATATTAAAATCGCTTCTGCTCAAGAACTACTTGTCCCTTCTCGGTGAATCTTTGTCAAAATAATGTACTTATCTTGTAGTTGTGCATTGCAATGTTTTGGGTCCCGGGGTCATTCAATATGGCCGCCGGTGAATATCTAAGAAATACCTTGTTCACGCTTCTCTTCCTAAAGATTTCCAGTCTGATAATGATGAAACTTCGCCAAATAATGTGCGTATGGGTGGGACGTGGGGCAGACGAATGTATACACGTGAAGAACATACAAAGCTCAGGTAAATGGTTGCCGTAGGAACCAAAATACGATGACGTCGCATTCGTCACCATTTGGAGTTATTCAATAGTGGACGATCGACGAATGCCGTGTGTATCACGACGCTTCGATATGTTCAAAATATTGAAGTTTTGTTAGCCGGAAGGCAACGGCACAGAAAATAGTGCACTGTTCCTAAGCTCTTTGTTCCTATATAAAGAATATGTCCGTCGGCCACACTTGTCGTTGATGATTTGCTTTGCATGTTTGTTATTTACAATACAGATGAATATTTTATCACTGCTTTCATGTATATATACTATAGATAGAGCAAATAGCTAAATGACATTGCAAAATTTGGATGATAACTTTGATTTTGAATGCAAATTTGTTTTGGCGGGAATCTAAGACGCGATGACGTAACCAATATGGAAACATTCGATTTACATTCGAATAATGCTGCGAAGCAGTGTACCAGATGTTGAGAATGGGGTTTATTTTGTTAATTGCATTTTCATAGGGTTACATTAAAGCTTTATTGGCATTTAATAAATAACACACATCCAAATAAACCATTTAGTCTACTTTATTTTCAAGAACTATACCAGACAGACCTAGACCACGATTATGTTTACACAGGTCAGTTGATATATATACCTGCACGAAAATATCCAACCTAATGTTGTATTAGTCAGGCCCAGTGCAACATAAAAATGGGCCTTAGATGATGGCGTGATCTGCTTTTTTCCTAAAATATTTTCCAAACTGAAAGTAACCACCCTCTGTTTGAATTCTGAGGTACACTTCAAACTGTGCTTCACAAAAAGTAGTGCAGCATATCCATCTTACCTTCAATTGTGATGTGGTTTTCACTAGAAGCAAGATAAATGTTTCAGAAATAAAGGGAAACAACATTCAATACATACCAGACCTGTGTCTTTCACCACTCCTATGCTTCCCAGTAACTTATTCAATAGTTTACCTACGACTAACTTTTGCGTTCCACCCATTCTTATGGCTATATCTTCTCCATTTATGGTCGGATTTGAACGAAACTTTCACAGATTGTAGAGTACCGGATCTGAATGTGCACTGACGTCATACGGTATCCCAACGTCATGACGTCAGTGACGTCAAAATATTCAGAAAATCGATTTTTTACTGATCGCATTTATCGAAGTTACTTTCTTCATATATCAATCAGTTTCATCAACTTAGACAACTCTGACAGGTGTGACGTCATGACGCCATTAAAAACAGGAAAGCCCGTTTGATCAGGTTCTGATCAAAATCTAGTTCTTCTTATTATTATTATTATTCCTCCTACACGCACTTATCATAGAAATATTGGTCACAGCAAGTCAAAATTTTACCCAGTGGTAGTGGACATTCTGGACTTGTGTGCCGACCATTTTGAGGCTATGACATCATCCAAGATGGCCGCAAGTGACGTCATCAGTCAAATTTTGTTATCGATATATCTCAAACATTTATATTCGGATTTGAATGAAACTTTCACAGATTGTAGGGTTCAGGGTCTAGTTGTGCAAAAACGTAAACACGTGTCTCTATGTAATAATGTCTTGACGTCAGTGACGTCACAATGTCATGAAAAGTCATTTTTTTCACTGATTGCATTTTTCTTGTTTTTTTATTGTAAAATCCATCAGTGTTTGTCTTGGTCAACGCTGACAGTTTTAACGTCATGACGTCATCCAAAATGGCCGCCAGTAACGTCGTAATGGAAATTTTGTTGTCACTATATCTGCTCCATTTATGATCGGATTTTGATTAAACTTTTACAGCATATAGAGAATAAAGTCTAGTTGTAGACGAACGTCAAAAATCTTCATAACGTCATCCAATATGGCCTCCAGTGACGTCAATATGAAAATTCTTTTTTCGCTAGATCTCAACAATATATGGAGGGATTTGAATGAAACATGCATAAATTGTAAGGGTAATGGTATAGTTGTGCAAGAATGTCAAAGAGTTTCTCTATGTCATGTCGTCATGACGTCAGTAACGTCACCATTTTAATGAAAATAAATGACAGTGACGTCATTTAAGCTTTTATATCTGTCTATGGTTAACAGACTGTGACTCATGTAAGTGGCAATAAGCATGCTTTACAACTTGAATTCCTAGAGAACTCGTCTGAAAAACTTGAATGGTATAAACACATATTTTATAACGTTGCAAGGTTACCATTCCATTTGCTGAAATGACGTTTTTGTAAACCAGTCTAATGTAGCATGTCATTCGCAACATTTCGTACACTGCTTTGTGGGATCCCGAAGAATGACGGGATTGGCAGAGCGTTCACGATTGGTAGCATGTAATCAGCTGAATTACTATTATATGTATATTAGCGACGGAACATTCACAAGCCTCAATAGCGCAGTTGATCGAGGCGCCGTGTTACTGCCCAGGAAAGTAGGGTTCAAGCCTGTTGATTGCCCGATTTTCCTTTCTTTTAATTTTCATTGGTTTCAGTATTGCTGATGGTAAGGTAGCAACCGTTCCTTAACTAATTACACATGGTAACAGTGAACAGTTTATATGTGTTGTAATGCACACTATTTCTGTGCTTATGTGTACTTTAGCACGTCGTACAAAGGTGAATATGTAATCAATTTGTAAGGTATTTCAAGGATTCGCGTAACACAAATTGGGTAAAAAAAACGGTCATGGCGTGTTTACGTCTCCGTGACAACTCTTTTTTTTTAAATATTGTTTTAACACCCGTGACTTGGTTTGTTATTATGTTAAACTTTGTTCCCAGAAATAATGCTATTTTCTCTCGGCAGCTATTTTACGCTTGCGTAAAACCTTGCTTGTGTTTTTTTCATACAACAAAAACAGCAGCATACACTTTATTGTGTCGCATGCGTAGCGCAGACACTTTAGGATCACTTTGTCTTGCATACCAGATAAGGCTAGCCACGTTTTACATGGGGATGGACTATAAGAATCTTTCATGGGTATCCGGTGAAGATAAGGAATTCCAACCCGAGGTATAAGTGTTTTTATTGGAACCGATCGGTCGATTTGTTTGTGGTGGAGGCAGACCACCCACTTTTCCTGGGTAGAACCAGTACTGTACACCTCCCCGCCATCCTTAAGAATCAACACTTCCTCGAGGAGAGAAGGTTTACAACGCAACGTCGTTAATACCTCGGCCACGGAGACGTTAGTCTCGGACAGAATTGAAAGTTGTTATAAGTATACATGGTCGACGTGTCAGCGAGTCAACCATACGTCGCCGCTTTCGAGAACGTGGCCTCCATAGCCATAACGCTTATAGAGGTAACATGTTGACACCCGAACGCCGTAGAAATCGTGTTGTTTGGTGTCGTCAACATTCACGATGGACACAACGTCAATGGCAGAGTGTTCTGTTTACAGACGAATCTCGTTTCTGCTTGGATATGCCTGACGGACGTGCTAAAGTATGGAGACGTCGCTGATTGCTGTGTTCGTCAGGCGCCGTATGGTTGACTCGCTGACACGTCGACCATGTATACTTATAGTCTCTCGAGCAAGTTGCACTGACGTGCGAAAGCGATTCCGCAGTTGTGAGAGCAATACATGACGATCCTGTTGAGGTGACGTGATTCTAGGACGTCCAGAACGTTGTCTGTCGCTCACTGAACCTGTTACATTGTTCCGTTCAAACTAGCTGTTGAATTGTTCTGTGTGTGCAGTTCATTCGACGTGCCACCTCCCGCTATGACATACCCCCTTCAATCATGCCCACTGCTTGATTACGTTGAGCGTCATTTAAACGTCCCATTTTTATGAAATATTGAAAACAAACTATGGCGTTTTTCTTTATTATCCTTGCAATATACACTAAAACACTTAGAACATTGCAACGTGCTATATAGCTAGAGGTAATCCAAATAAGCCCCACTGTGCACGTGCGCTCCGTGCCAGTTGACAAAGCCTTAAAATCAGTGCATATTAAAACATGTTTGTAAATGTTGTATCAAATATAATAATACGAAAAATTGTGATTATTGGTTCTCATGGTATTTGTATATCAATATTTAGAAGTGGATACTTTCTTATGACGGCGAGTAGTTGAGCACATTCTACAAATCAATAGCAACCACTCACTAATCATGTTGCGTCAGGTTAATTACACACAAACCTTCGTGATGATTAAATGGATGAATGATATATGAATGAATGTATGATTAGTGGTCTGGGCGAATAAATTCATATTTTCATTATTGCATTTTATAAAACGGGTATCAAACTTCAAAATACATTATGAACAATATATCGCATTACAGTTAGTCATGCACATGTCATGCTCTAAAATACTATGTTTATAAATGTTTGTTTTTTAATATTTCAGACCGTGGTTGCACTTTTAACGTTTATCCTTGTTCGATTTCAGATGTGTGCGTCATCATTGTATGACATACCACAGTGTTTTGACTTGCTAAAATATCGCATTGCATGTTTGCTATAACCAAGGCCGTAATCCATATGTGCAAATGACTGACTGTCATGCTCTAAAATACCATGTTTATAAAAAAATAAAATATATTTCAAATCGTGATTGCACTTTTATCGTTTATCCTTGTTCGAAAGCAGGTGTGTGCGTCATCATTGTATGACATACCACACTTAAACGTTCAAATGTTATGACTTGCTAAAATATCGCATTGCATATGTGGAAATGACTAACTGTTGCATCCGTTTACTGGCTGGTATTGTCGTCTATTGTTCGATCTTGTATAGCTATGTACAGGATCGGCAATTCCCTCACGTGTTTGTAACGTTATACCTTTGAAAACAGTAGTAAATAAAGAGCAAATGACACAGTTTAAGGCCAACGTAATTCATGGATTAGAATCCCTAACTGTCGTATTTAGGAATTGCTGTACATGTTGTTTTAAAATGATGAATTCTACCGAAATATTATCACTTTGTTCTTGTTACGGTAAAAGTAGTATATAATATATTGCTATGCGTATATCATGAATATTATTCAATACATACTTGTATGACCCATCCACCCCATCCCCTCCCCAACACCCATTTGTTGTATTTTATACGTTCGATGCTGATTAGCTATGATAATCGGGAAATTACCTTATCTACTTATGACAATTAATATTGAATACAAATGACATACGTTTTAAAATAGAATTTATCACAAGGACGAATCAGGACGTTCAAAAAGCCTAATTTTGAGATAAACATATTTGTTAAAACTATCATGTGCAGGCATGCACGTGTGCATGTTGTTTTGTAACCAATCTTGTTAGATATTATGTAGTATCGGTAATTCCATTTATTGAATTCACGTTTACGCTTATATTCAAGGTTACATATGCAGGAGTGCATTAAAGGGACACATGGTAATCTTGAAATGTTTATCAAGCATTGCAATTAGCATTTTTTAAAAAGTTTTATTGTAAAATCCATCAGTGTCATCATCTTATTCGACGCTGACAGTTTTTACGTCAAGACGTCATCCAAAATGGACGCCAATGACGTCATTATAAGAAATCTTGTAATCGCTATATCTCCTGCATTTATTATCGGATGTTGATGCAACTTTCACAGCCTGTAGGAAATTAGGTTGGTTTGTGCATGAATGTCAAAAATGGTCAAGACGTCATCAAAGATGGCCGCCATTGACGTAATGATAAAAATCTTGTTAGCGCTAGATCTCAAACACGTATGATTGGATTTGAACGAAACTTTCACAGCTTGTAGAGTTTAGAGTCTAGTTGTGCAAGAACGTCAAAACCTGTCTCTATGTCATAACGTCTTGACGTCTGTGACGTCACAATGTTATGAACATCCGTTTTCTTTACTGATAGCATTTTTTATATTGTTTTACTGTATAATCCATCAATGTCATTGTCTCAGTCGACGCTGACAGTTTTAACGTCATGACGTCATCCAAAATGGCCGCCAATGACGTCATTTATGAAATCTTGTAATCGCCATATCTCCTTCATTTATCATCGGAGTTTGATAAAACGTTCACAGTTTGTAGATATCAAAGTCTAGTTGTGCTATAATGTGGAAAATGTTGTCATGTCGTCATCAAAGATGGCCACCAGTGACGTCATAAATGAACTCTTGTTTTGTCTGACAGTTGTGACGTCATGACGGAAAGCCCGTTTGATCAGGTTTCTGATCAAAATCAGGTTCTTATTATTATTCTTCCTCCTACACGCACTTCTCATAGAAATATTGGTCACAGCAAGTCAAAATTTTACACATTGGTAGAGGACATTCGGGACTTGTGCGCCGACCATTTTGAGGTCATGACGTCATCCAAAATGGCCGCCAGTGACGTCATCAGACAAATTTTGTTCGCGCTAGATCTCAAACATGTATAGTCGGATTTGAATGAAACTTTCACAGATTGTAGGGTTCAGGGTCTAGTTGTGCTTGAATGTAAAAACGTATCTCTATGTAATAACGTCTTGACGTCAGTGACGTCACAATATTACGAAAAGTCCGTTTTTTCAATGATTGCATTTTTCATGTCTTTTCACTGCAATATCAATCAGTGTCATTGTTTCAGTCGACTCTGACAGTTTTAACGTCATGACGTCATTCAAAATGGCCGCAAATGACGTCATTTAAGAAATATTGTAATCGCTATATCTCCTTCATTTATGATCGGATTTTGATGCAACTTTCACAGCCTGTAGGGAATTAGGTTGGGTTGTGCAAAAATGTTGAAAATTGTCATGACGTCATCCAAGATGGCCGCCAGTGACGTCATGATACAAATATTGTTAGCGATAGATTTCAAACATTTATTGTCGGATTTGAATGAAACTTTCACAGATTGTAGAGTTCAGGGTCTAGTTGTACAGAAACGTAAAAATGTGCCTCTTCGTTACAACGTCTTGACGTCAGTGACGTCACAATATTATGAAAAATCCGTTTTTTTCACTGATTGTAATATACGGAGGTATTTTAATGAAAATCTATCAATGCCATTGTTTCAGTCGACTCAGACAGTTTTAACGTCATGACGTTATCCAAAATGGCCGCCAATGACGTCATTTTAGAAATCTTGTAATCGCTATATCTCCTGCATTTATTATCGGATTTTGATGCAACTTTCATAGCCTGCAGGGAATTAGGTTGAGTTGTGCATGAATGTCAAAAATGGTCATGACGTCCTCAAAGATGGACGCCAGTGAGGTCATGATAAAAATATTGTAAGCGCTAGATCTCAAACATTTACAGTTGGATTTGAATGAAACTTTCACAGCTTGTAGAGTTCAGGGTCTAGTTGTGCGAAAATATCAAAACGTGTCTCTATGTTATAACGTCTTGACGTCAGTGACGTCACAATGTTATTAAAAATCCGTTTTCTTTACTGATTGAATTTTTTTTAATTGTTTTACTGTAAAATCAATCATTGTCATTGTTTTAGTCAACGCTAGTAGTTTTAATGTTATGACGCCATCCAAAATGGCCGCCAATGACGTCATTATAGAAATCTTGTAATCGCTATCTCCTTCATTTATGATCGGATCTTGATAAAACTTTCACAGGAACTCTACATTCAACGTCTAGTTGTGCAATAACGTCGAAGTTTGTTATGTCGTCATCAAAGATGGCCACCAGTGACGTCATAAAGGAAATCTTGTTAAGACTATATCTTCTCTATTTATGATCGGATTTGAACAAAACTTTCCAGATTGTAGAGTACGGGATCTGGTTGTGCACACACGTCATACGGTATCCCGACGTCATGACGTCAGTGTTTCATCAACTTAGACAACTCTGACATTTGTGACGTCATGACGCCATTAAAAAACAGGAAAGCCCGTTTGATCAGGTTCTGATCAAAATCTAGTTTTACTCTTATTTTTTTTAAATATATAAAACCAGTTGTTTTGAACTATTCTAATAATTGATAATGACTGTAAATATGTCAATTATGTAGAATTTTCTGTTAGAAAAGCCCCAACAATGGAACGTCTTCATAATTATATAGACCGCATGCGAACTAAAATGTTTTCAATATTCTATAGAAATATATTTCACATACAATACATAAAAATTGAGCTGTTTGATTTGTATCGGGTGGTATTTTCCTTCTTAAAATAGTTATCCTTATTTACCCTGATAATTTAGAATAGGACAAGGACAAAATATCAAAAAAGATTTTAATCGCACTATTTATGCGCTGACGTATGCATTTCGACAAATATTTTTTTGTTTCGTTTTTTAATGTGATTGTGTGGTTTTAATGAATAGTATGCATGCTGACTTAACAAAAGTATAAATATTTTATTCCACTAGTTGTTGTTTAATTTGAAGTGTTAATGAATATATGAATATTGTTTAACAGAATAGGGTATTTAGAGCCACCCCAGAGAAAGGGGAAAGATACATAGGAATCCGGGAACCGTGCCCTACTCTTATTCTCGAAAAGATTCCTATGGTTCTTTAACGTGCTCGGAGGAAAGACCGATACACGGGACCGCTTTTTGAACAAAATTGGTAAAGAACCATAAGCTTATTGCAAAAGCAAAATATTAAACATCTGGCTCTTGCAGTTTCAGAGAAAACGATTTTTTAAGTTTTTCCCTATACATGTCTATGTAAAACATGTGACCCTTGGGGCGGGGCCAAATGTGACCCCAGGGACACCATTTGAACAAACTTGGTAAAGGACCATAAGCTTATAATAAATGTAAAATATCAAACCTCTGGCTCTTGTAGTTTCTGAGAAGAAGATTTTTAAAAACAAAATCCTATATGTCTATGTAAAACTGTGACTCTCAGGGCGGGGACAAATTTGACCCCAGGGTCACCATTTGAACAAACTTAGTAGAGGACCATAAGCTGATGCTACATGTAATACATGAGAGCTCTGTGCCATGTGGTTCCAGAGAAGAAGATTTGTTTCAGATTTTCCCTATACAAGCCTATGTAAAACTGTGACCCCCAGTGTGGGGCCAAATGTGACCTCTGGGTCACCATTTGAACAAACATGGTAGAGGACCACAAGCTTATTATAGAAAATGCAAAATATTAAACCTCTGGCTCTTGCAGTTTCAGAGAAGAAGATTTTTTAAGGTTTTCCCTATACATGTCTATATAAAACATGTGACCCTTGGGGCGGGACCAAATGTGACCCTAGGGTCACCATTTGAACAAACTTGGTAAAGGACCATAAGCTTATAGTAAATGCAAAATATCAAACCTCTGGCTGTTGTAGTTTCCGAGAAGAAGATTTTTAAGAAAAAAATCCTATATAAATTTATGTAAAACTGTGACCCCCGGGGCGGGGACAAATTTGACCCCAGGGTCACCATTTGAACAAACTTAGTAGAGGACCATAAGCTGATGCTACATGTAATACATGAGAGCTCTGTGCCTTGTGGTTTCAGAGAAGATTTTTTTAAGTTTTTTCCTATAAGTCTATATGAAAAACATGCAAAACCTCAATATACAAACGTTGGACCCCCGGGGCACGGCCATTTTTGACCCCGGGGACTTTATATGAACAAACTTGATAGTCTAGGCGTTGGCGATCATTTTAAAAGAAAAACTGTTGAAATCTGTCCAGCGGTTCTGGAGAAGAAGATTTGTTAAGGTTTCGACCATATATGGTAATGGCAGCCATCTTGGATGTAGCGCTGAACTAATTTTAACAAACCTAAAAAGCATTCATCTAAGGATCATCCATGTGAAGTTTGGTCAAAATTAGCCAAGCGGTTTCTGAGGAGAAGTCGTTTGAAGAAAAGTTAACGGACGACGGACGGACGACGGACGACGGACGACGGACAACACACCATCCCATAAGCTCTGATGGCCCTTGGCCAGTAGAGCTAACAAGAGGCCCAAGAGGGCCTGTGGACGCTCTACTGGCTAAAACAGCTCTTATAGATTTAGATAGATATAGCTAGATATAGCTCTCTTCTACTATAGATTTAACAAAGGAAAATACAGTATAACATTTTTCAACAAATCAAGAGCCATAACTCTGTTATTACTAACAAGATCTAGCTGGTTTTCGAAATTGTCCAAGATTTCATTGATATACTGCGCTTTGCACAACTAGACATCATACGGAGGCTTCCTGCCAAATTTCGTAGAAATCCAACAAGCCGTTTAAGAGGAGTAGCGCCGACAAGAAATTTAAAATAAAAATGTCAAAGGGCCATAACTCATAAAATCAGCGAACTGGAACAAAAGCGTGATATGCACAACTAGACATCTTACCTATGCTTCCTGCCAAGTTTCGTCGAAATTCAACAAGGCATTTAAGATGAGTAGCGCCGACAAGAAATTGTATAGTAAGTGTCAAGTAATTAAAAAGATAATGAAAAAAAAAGAAAAAAAGAAATTCAAATTATCAAAAAAAAAGAAAAAAAGAAACAATTTTTTTTTTTAAAACAAGAGGTCAATGACCTTGAAGCTCTACTGATTGATTTTGATTTCAGGAAGTAGTCGCTACAGACTTGTTTTTTAAAAATCTATTTTTAACCGTGGCGGCCATCTTGAATTTCCGGTAGACCTGAAATTTTGCTAGGATCAATTAGACATTAAGAGCAACATTCCTGTGAAGTTTAATGAAAATCCGTCAAGTAGTTTCAGAGGAGTAGTCGCTACAAGTTTTCATTATATAACTCTATGTAAACAAAGATGGCCACTGGCAGCCATGTTTAACGTCGAATCAAAATAATGTTCGACTCGGATAACCATCATGTCATGCTGATAATTTTAGAAAAAGTCCCATATCAATATCTCTTATATATTTCAAAAAGTAGTCGCTATAAACTTATTTTTTAAAAATCTATTTCTAGCCGTGGCGGTCATCTTGAATTTCCGGCCGACCTGAAATTTTGCTAGGATCAATAAGACATCAAGAGCAACATTCCTGTGAAGTTTCATGAAAATCCGTCAAGTAGTTTCAGAGGAGTAGTCGCTACAAGTTTTCATTATATAACTCTATGTAAACAAAGATGGCCGCTGGCAGCCATGTTTAACGTCGAATCAAAACGATTTTCGACAAGGACCAACATCATGTCATGCTGATCATTTTAGAAAAAGTCCCATATCAATATCTTTTATAGTTTTCAAGAAGTAGTCGCTACAAACTTATATTTTAAAAATCTATTTTTAGCCGTGGTGGCCATCTTGAATTTCCGGGCAACCTGAAATTTTGCTAGGATCAATAAGACATCAAGAGCAACATTCCTGTGAAGTTTCATGAAAATCCGTCAAGTAGTTTCAGAGGAGTAGTCGCTACAAGTTTTCATTATATAACTCTATGTAAACAAAGATGGCCGCTGGCAGCCATGTTTAACGTCGAATCAAAACAATTTTCGACAAGGACCAACATCATGTCATTCTGATCATTTGAGAAAAAGTCCCATAGCAATATCCCTTAGAGTTTTCAAGAAGTAGTCGCTACAAACTTGTTTTTAAAAACCTATTTGTAGATTTGGCGGCCTTCTTGGATTTCACATCTACATGAATTTTTGCTAGGATCAACTAGATTTCATGGGCAACATTTCTGTAAAGTTTCATGAAAATCCATTCAGTAGTTTCAGAGGAGTAGTCGCTACAAAACAAGTTTACGGACAGACAGACAGACGGACAGACGGACGACGGACGCCGCACCACGGCATAAGCTCTGCTGATCTCTGATCAGTAGAGCTAAAAATTAAATAACAGGGTCACATTTGAACAAACTTGGTAAAGGACCATAAGCTTATAGCAACAGCAAAATATTAAACCTCTGGCTCTTGCAGTTCCAGAGAAGAAGATTTTTTAAGTTTTTCCCTATACATGTCTATGTAAAACATGTGACCCTTGGGCCGGGGCAAATGTGAACCCAGGGTCACCATTTGAACAAACTTGGTAAAGGACCATAAGCTTATAGCAACAGCAAAATGTTAAACCTCTGGCTCTTGCAGTTTCAGAGAAGAAGATTTTTTAAGTTTTTTCCCTATACAAGCATTTATGTAAAACTGTGACCCCCGGGCGGGGCCAGATGTGACTCCAGGGTCCCCATTTGAACAAAATTGGTAAAGGGACATAAGCTTATAGCAACAGCAAAATATTAAACATCTGGCTCTTGCAGTTTCAGAGAAGAAGGTTTTTTAAGTTTTTCCCTATTCGTGTCTATGTAAAACATGTGACCCCAGGGTTACAATTTGAACACACTTGGTAAAGGACCATAAACTTAAAATAAATGTAACATATCAAACCTCTGACTCTTGTAGTTGGCGAGAAGATTTTTAAAAAAAAAAATCCTATATAAGTCTATGTAAAACTGTGACCCTCGGGGCCGGGACAAATTTGACCCAAGGGTCGCCATTTGAACTAACTTAGTAGAGGACCATAAGCTGATGCTACATGTAATACATGAGAGCTCTATGCCATGTGGTTCCAGAGAAGAAGATTTTTTTCAGATTTTCCCTATACAAGCCTATGTTAAACTGTGACCCCCGGGCTGGGGCCAAATGTGACCCCTGGGTCACCATTTGAACAAACTTGGTAGAGGACCACAAGCTTATAGCAAATGCAAAATATTAAACCTCTGGCTCTTGCAGTTTCAGAAGAAGATTTTTTAAGTTTATCCCTATACATGTCTATGTAAAACATGTGACCCTTGGGGCGGGGCCAAAAGTGACCCGAGGGTCACCATTTGAACAAACCTGGTAAAGGACCATAAGCTTATAGTAAATGCAAAATATCAAACCTCTGGCTCTTGTAGTTTCCGAGAAGAAGATTTTTTTTAAAAAAATCCTATATAAGTCTATGTAAAACTGTGACCCCCGGGGCGTCGACAAATTTGACCCCAGGGTCACCATTTGAACAAACTTAGTAGAGGACCATGTGGTTTCAGAGAAGAAGATTTTTTAAAGTTTTTTCCTATATGTCTATATGAAAAACATGCAAAACCTCAATATACAAACTTTGGACCCCCGGGGCACGGCCATTTTTGACCCCGGGGACTTTATTTGAACAAACTTGATAGTCTAGGCGTTGGCGATCATTTTAAAAGAAAAACTGTTGAAATCTGTCCAGCGGTTCTGAAGAAGAAGATTGTTTAAGGTTTCGACCATATGTGGTAATGGCAGCCATCTTGGATGTAGCTCTGACCTAATTTTAACAAATCTAAAAAGCATTCATCTAAGGATCATCCACGTGAAGTTTGGTCAAAATTAGCCAAGCGGTTTCTGAGGAGAAGTCGTTTGAAGAAAAGTTAACGGACGACAGACAGACGACAGACGACAGACAACACACCATCCCATAAGCTCTGCTGGCCAACGGCCAGTAGAGCTAAAAATTGAAATTGAAAAAAAAAAAAAAAAAATCAAATTAAAAACTAAAAAAAAATTAAAAAGCAGTTTTTGCCTATACAAGCCTAAGTAAGACCTTGACACTTGGGGCGGGTTCAAATGTGACCCGAGGGTCACAAGTTGAACAAACTTGGTAAAGGACCATAAGCTTATAGCAAATGCAAAATATTAAACCTCCGGCTCTTGTAGTTTCCGAAAAGAAGATTTTTTAAAAAAAAATCCTATATAAGTCTATGTAAAACTGTGACCCTCTTGGTGGGGACAAATTTGACCCCAGGGTCACCATTTGAACAAACTTAGTAGAGGACCATAAGCTGATGCTACATGTAATACATGAGAGCTCTGTGCCATGTGGTTCCAGAAAATAAGATTTTTTTCAGTTTTTCCCTGTACATGCCTATGTAAAACTGTGACCCCCGGGGTGGGGCCAAATGTGACCCCTGGGTCACCATTTGAACAAACTTGGTAGAGGACCACAAGCTTATAGCATATGCAAAATATTAAACCTCTGACTCTTGCAGTTTCAGAGAAGAAGATTTTTTAAGTTTTTCCCTATACATGTCTATGTAAAACATGTGACCCTTGGGGCGGGGCCAAATGTGACCTGAGGGTCACCATTTGAACAAACTTGGTAAAGGACCATAAGCTTATAGTAAATGCAAAATATCAAACCTCTGGCTGTTGTAGTTTCCGAGAAGAAGATTTTTAAAAAAAAAATCCTATATAAGTCCATGTAAAACTGTGACCCCCGGGGCGGGGACAAATTTGACCCCAGGGTCACCATTTGAACAAACTTAGTAGAGGACCATAAGCTGATGCTACATGAAAAACATGAGAGCTCTTTCCCATGTGGTTTCAGAAAATAAGATTTTTTTCAGTTTTTCCCTGTACATGCCTATGTTAAACTGTGACCCCCGGGCTGGGGCCAAATGTGACCCCTGGGTCACCATTTGAACAAACTTGGTAGAGGACCACAAGCTTATAGCAAATGCAAAATATTAAACCTCTGGCTCTTGCAGTTTCAGAAGAAGATTTTTTAAGTTTATCCCTATACATGTCTATGTAAAACATGTGACCCTTGGGGCGGGGCCAAAAGTGACCGCCATCTTGGATGTAGCTCTGACCTAATTTTAACAAATCTAAAAAGCATTCATCTAAGGATCATCCACGTGAAGTTTGGTCAAAATTAGCCAAGCGGTTTCTGAGGAGAAGTCGTTTGAAGAAAAGTTAACGGACGACAGACAGACGACAGACGACAGACAACACACCATCCCATAAGCTCTGCGCTAAAAATTGAAATTGAAAAAAAAAAAAAAAAAAATCAAATTAAAAACTAAAAAAAAATTAAAAAGCAGTTTTTGCCTATACAAGCCTAAGTAAGACCTTGACACTTGGGGCGGGTTCAAATGTGACCCGAGGGTCACAAGTTGAACAAACTTGGTAAAGGACCATAAGCTTATAGCAAATGCAAAATATTAAACCTCCGGCTCTTGTAGTTTCCGAAAAGAAGATTTATAAAAAAAATCCTATATAAGTCTATGTAAAACTGTGACCCTCTTGGACAGACAGACAGACGGACAGACGGACGACGGACGCCGCACCACGGCATAAGCTCTGCTGATCTCTGATCAGTAGAGCTAAAAATTAAATAACAGGGTCACATTTGAACAAACTTGGTAAAGGACCATAAGCTTATACCTCTGGCTCTTGCAGTTTCAGAGAAGAAGATTTTTTAAGTTTTTCCCTATACATGTCTATGTAAAACTGTGACCCCCGGGGCGGGGACAAATTTGACCCCAGGGTCACCATTTGAACAAACTTAGTAGAGGACCATAAGCTGATGCTACATGAAAAACATGAGAGCTCTTTCCCTTGTGGTTTCAGAGAAGAAGATTTTTTAAAGTTTTTTCCTATGTGTCTATATGAAAAACATGCAAAACCTCAATATACAAACTTTGGACCCCCGGGGCACGGCCATTTTTGATCCCGGGGACTTTATTTGAACAAACTTGATAGTCTAGGCTTTGGCGATCATTTTAAAAGAAAAACTGTTGAAATCTGTCCAGCGGTTCTGGAGAAGAAGATTTTTTAAGGTTTCGACCATATATGGTTATGGCAGCCATCTTGGATGTAGCGCTGACCTAATTTTAACAAATCTAAAAAGCATTCAATTAAGGATCATCCATGTGAAGTTTGGTCAATATTAGCTAAGCGGTTTCTGAGGAGAAGTCGTTTGAAGAAAAGTTAACGGACGACGAACGGACGACGGACAACACATCATCCCATAAGCTCTGCTGGCCCTTGACCAGTAGAGCTAAAAACTGAGTTATTCATCTTTACGGATTGATAAACATATATTATAATATACAATGCTGGTGTTGTATTACAGATGTTTGAGGCAATGATTAGTTTTTGAAAGTGGTAATTAGTTCGTTTGTTTTTCTATTATTCGTTCCAAACTAGGAATTGCTCTAGAACATGTATAGTTCCGAACTAGGGAGTACTTCATAAATGTCGTGTTTATTTCAGTTGTTTTCTGATTTCTCGTTTTAGCTGAGGTTTTATTCCTGGTATTTGGTATATATCTATGCTACAGGGTACGGGCGGCGCCGTCGGAGTATAGCGAGGGAACTTATGTATCTGCTGCAATTTGCTACGAATGTTTTATATCCACTGTATTTTATGTATTAAGGTAAGATTGACAAAATTCTGGGATTTATTAAGAAAGTCAAAGGTGACCGTATGTCTGGACGTATATCCTGATTTCAAGTCTTGTCCATACAAGCCATACAAGACGGCATATCGCGTACAACTTCCGACAACCCAGGTTCAAGGTCGCGGCGAAGGTCAAACTCAGCAATGGCTGATTCTATCAAATATATTGGGCAGAAAAGTTCACCGCATTGAAAAGAACTGTTGTGTACAACTCCTGCTAACTCGGAGAACAGTATTGACTTATTCTTAGATGGGTACTTAGGAATTTTGACTTGTAATTTTATCACATAACTTGCAGTGTGGAAGTGTAATAAAGCCATGATATATTTATTATACTAGTGTAATAAAGCCATGATATATTTATTATACTAGTGTAATAAAGCCATGATATATTTATTATACTAGTGTAATAAAGCCATGATATATTTATTATACTAGTGTAATAAAGCCATGATATATTTATTATACTAGTGTAATAAAGCAGTGATATATTTATTATACTAGTGTTATAAAGCCGTGATATATTTATTATACTAGTGTAATAAATAAGCAAATGAAGCTGAATCAACGTTCATTTTGTTTTCTCCGTTTATCTCAGAGTACGTCGGAAATGTCTCGTCTTCCAGTTTAAAATATCTGATTACAGAAATCGACAAGGAAGTTCTGTTGTTCGGTGTCGTACGGAGAAGACCGAGTCAACATACTACATCATTATCTTATTGGCAGTTTCAATAATAATTGTTCTTTATGAGGCTTTAATAGAGTTCTGAGATAAATAGAATCTCAGATAAGGTTCTCTCTATATATGCTGAGCAAAATTAATTTACCATAAAATGTGTGTCACTGCCACAGACGAGATAAAAGCTGTGTATGTTCGGGGTCAACGATAAAGTGACATAGATGTGACCAATGATAATGCTACAAAGTCATTTGTAAACAAAGTCGGTGATAAAAATAAAGCAAATATGATGGGAACTTTTATAGGTCATCGAACATCATTCTCATTTTAATAAAATTACGAAATTTGGAATGTTTTTGTTTGAGAATAACACTCGTTTGCAAAGTCATTTTAGCAGTTTTTAAACAACGACAGAATGGGCAATTCTTGTCAACGCCAAACATTAAATTTGTTCAATGTAATACGTTTGTATAGTGAAACAAGTTATTTTTAATATATGGGAGGTAATTCTGATAATACTCTTAAACAATAATACAAAAACAAAATATTTTAAAAGTCACATCCTTACCCAGAATATCTAATATCTTCAAACAATTATATCAATGTTCATATGTTTAATCTATGTTGTGCTAAACTTTTTTGCTCATTATGTATTACTCATATACCAGTATTGGTTACTTCTTCATGTGCCTGCATGCTTTTACATTCATACCAAGTAGGATGGCTACTGCATTTTCAAATCAAACTAGTCCCCGTGTGGTTGCTGGGGTAGAATACAACCACTGCAAATCCCGCTAGAGGCAGAGGGGTAGGAAACCCACTTCATGTTCATTTTTGTAATTTTTTTATGATGTTCATTCAAGGTTTTCTTCATGACACCGCATATGCAAATGTGGAAACGTGGCGCCATCGTAAATGGAGTGTCTACAATAGAATTTGCAGCAACTCTGCAGTTCTGCAGGTTAGAAGGTTCTAGGCCCATTCTCCATATTTTATCTAGATGTAAATGGGGGATGAGCCTGGCATGTTTATCCCCGTTTGGCGCCAAATAACCTTTCTTGTGTTGGTGCGTTGTAAAACCCCAATTCAATTAAAAAATCAGACTAGAACTATCCCTGAAGGGGATGAATACCCTCGCTTAAATTTTAAGTCAAACAAAGGGCCATAATTCTGTAATAAATTAGGCAATCAACAATGGGTGATGCAGAGGGACATAAGATGATCAGTTGTTACGTGTATATGAAAATGTGTTACGTGACACGGTGCGACGTGACAAAATGTGTTATGGGACGCGATTCCTATAAAGACCCCACTTCACTTTGTGAAAGCAGAGGTATAAAAATAATACCTTTTTATTTAGCTCTACAAAGGTACACAAGGCTTAAAATGAAGTGTTACATATTGGCTGTATAATACCAGGGGCTTAGCTGGCCGATTTTAAGTTGTAGGCCCAAGCAATAGAGCAAAGCAGGTGCTAGTGGGCTTGGGGGAAAGCACCGCCAAAATCTTCTTCTTTTTTTTTTTGTGACAGATTTTAAGAGTTTATTAGCAAAACAGACATTTACAACAAAACCTCAACATTTCGTAATATTTCACACCAAAACTCTCAACCCATTTACCCCCTTCCCATTCAGGTTTAAGGCATTTTCAGCATTTTTAGAATTGAATTGAATTGGATTTTATAGTCGCACCAACAGCTAAGGTCATATGGCGACTTTCCAGCTTCACTGGTGGAGGAACTCCAGGTGCCCCTCCGGGCAATTTTCGTGCACGGGTGGGCACCTGGGTAGAACCACCGACGTTCCGCAAGCCAGCTGGATAGCTTCCTCACATAAAGATTCCTAGGCCCCTGAGGGATCGAACCTACAGCGGTGAGGGGCAAGTGATTGCAAGTCAGAGACTCTAACCACTCGGCCACGGACGCCCCTCAGCATTTTTAGAATTTCTATGTCTGGGAAAACATTGTAGGCCCGGATCTGCAGTGCCTACAAGCAGCTACGCCACAGGTTACCATTGCAGATCTTCCTCATATTCAATATTTTGAATAGTTGTTCAATTTCTTGAATCCTTTCAGAGAATGATATATGACTGACATATGGTCAGTTGCATCCATTTGAAGCCATCTGACCTACAGTTCTTTGACAGACTGCAGGGTTCATTTTATTTTTAAACCGAGTGGGTGAACATTAAGTTGGGGATTTTGAAAGTCTTTAGAAAAAAACAAATTATTTTTAAAAGGTATATTTGTATTTGGATTATAATATTTTTAAACATTGCTGAAAGTAAAATATTAAAACTGGACTACCACATTATCACAATGAAACAGTGACAATTGCTGCAACAAGACATTTGAGCTTGGTAAATGTCAATAAACACAAACAATGATAAAAGACTATTTGAGCAGTTGGACAATGGTTCTTTAAAGCGAACTAATAACACTAACTGCAATTTTCGATGTATTTTAAATGACCTTAAAAAGTGTTTAATGTTTTTATTTTACATAATGTAAAAACGAAACCATATCCAAGGACAATGGTTTTGTAAATGTTTTGATCATTGCATTGCACAGTGCCTTCACTATCATGATTATGACATTTTTGACGTTTTGTTCTCTGTAATACTGTTCACCTTATATAAAGTTTAGCTAGAAATTTATTTACCTAAAATGAAAATGAATACTCATAAACAAACTGTTATTCTGAGAAATATTTCGAAGTATAATTCACTAAACAAGTTCTTCATTATGTCTTCATTAACAACACGCCACATAAACACAGTTGCTATACACAGAGGTAATGTTGTGGTCCCAGTGAATCCAAGATTACTCTTCCGTCATATTTATTCAGTTTTTCCAATTTCGTCCATGTATGCTCCAAGAAGTTTAATCTGAAATAAGAAAACTAATAGTCAGAATAAATCCAAGAATTAAATTAATTATGCCTCTCACACACCAAACAATATTATATACAATTCTTATGCACTTCATACACATAGAGGATCTTAAACGAGTTCCCATTTCATATAAGATTTATGAAACGAGTTGTGAATTATTTTAATTTTAACGAGCCTTTAAGAAGTTACATTTGTACAGAAATTAAACACATTTTATTTTCAGAACAACTGACAAATTTCATACACCCTTATTCAAACACCTTACACAGTTTTGAATATACTTTTCTTATAAAGTCACCATGAATGAATGGTGTTTTATGGCATGTGTTGTATGCTGTTCTCTATTTTTAAGAATATTTTCAAAGTCAATGGTCATTTATAACAAGAGGTCCATGACCCCGAAACCCTCTCCTGAAGACCTGAACAGCTAGATCTCGGAACGGTATCATAACTTTTTATATAATTGTCATTATTTGAAGGGATAGTGTTAGTTAATCATTAAACAATAGCACTTGTTTGTTGTCATGTTTAGAGGAGGCATGTTTGAAGTCCAAGCAGCCTTACAGTTGTCAGAGTAAAAACATTTTATTTTCAATATTTTCCACATGAAAATCATTCTTTGTAACAAGAGTAACATTCCTCTAAAGTTTCATGAAAATCCTTCAAGTAGTTTCAGAGGAGAAGTTGCCACATGTTTTTCCTATATAACTCTGTTTAAACAAAGATGGCGGCTGGTGGCCATGTTTGATGTCGAATCAAAATGTTTTTCAACAAGGAGCAACATTATGTCATGCTGATCATTTTAGTCAAGGTCCCATATCAGTATCACTTATAGATTCAGAGGAATAGTTGCTACAAACTTCTTTTTTTAAATCTATTTTTAGCTTTGGTGGCCATCTTGTTGGATTTCACATCAACCTGAAGTTTTGCTACGATCAACTAGACCTAATGGGCAACATTCCTGTAAAGTTTCATGAAAATCGATCAAGTTCTTTCAGATGAGTAGTCGCCACCAAAAAAATTTACGGACAGATGGACGGACGGACGGACGACGCACTACAGCATAAGCTCTGATGATCTGTGATCAGTAGAGTTAAAAATTATTGGTTAAGTTCTTATTTCAAGACTCAAAGTCCTTAAGTACCCACCCCATTGATGTAGTTGGATTTGTCTATTTTTTCGTTCTGCGAGTGGGCCCCATCATCAGAGGCACCAATTGGGAGCAAAATCACATTTTTCCCTGTGGCTTCTTGGAAGGTCAAGGTCACTGGAATACTGCCACCTTCCCGCGTCAAGTCGGGCTCAACACCGAACACTGTTCAAGAGGAAGATATAAACAAATGTTACAAGATATAAACAAATATTACCAAATAATTTGGGCATTTCTCTTTGTAGCTTAAATCTGTTAACAGCAAAGGTTGCTGTTAGAGACCTTTGCTGTTAGAGAAACCGAGTGAGTAGGTAATATTACACATTAGGGTACATACGGATTTGCTGTAGTCGCTGAGCAAACTTTAAATACAGTAATGTGTACTTGGTAGATAATTAGATACCAGTAGAGCATCAATCTCAGTGTGACTTCGATACATAATCTGCCATCACCAGTCTGTCTAAATATACCATTCTCTGTAGACCATAGTTCTGTCTGGCTCAAAATAGCTCTCAGAACATCTTCCTCAGCACGCTCACAGAACGCCTACCTCAGCACCAAATTAATTTTTATTATAATATCATATACTATTATATTTGTGTTACTATTTTATTTTTATTATATTATTAATAGCATTATGTTTTATCATATTACACTAGGTAATAAATATGCAAAATGAAAGTAAAATCATCGATCGGTCTTTTCCGTTCAGCTCGGTGCTAATCAATTTCTTTAATTTCTTTAAAATCATATCTGGCCAAATTTTATATCATAAACATAATTTATTTTACGTGGTTTTGTTAAAGAAGCTACACAGCTTATATAAATCACTGTCGATGGGGCGGATGACAGCGTCAGCATGTGTTTGTTTTATATGGTAGGAATCTGGACAACCCGAGACAAACAAAATACCCTCTTACTTGAACCAAATATTGTGCCATTTGTGTCGGAAAGTACTAGCCTAAACTGTTAAAGTAACGATCCCACCAACCACAGCCAAATTTTACAACAGATGTACACTGTTTCTAAACTTAACTGACGATGAGGTATATATATTTTTGAGAATCCACATTCTGTAGACACATAAAAGACGGCTATGACCAGCCAGGCCAAACCCCAAAATTCGCGTGTTGAATTGAGTTACCAAATTATAATTCATTTTATGCAGTCAATCACAGGTATATTAAGAACACGTAAAACTCCATAAAAAATCCTATACATATAACGGTTTTGTAATTTTGCCATTATTTTGGTGGGTTAGTTTCTTTAATACAAAGGCTTACAGTAAGAACCATAACATGTCATGTACAGCTGCCCTATCTAAAGACAAACATTGAGTATCTGACGGAGTGTAACCCAATTAACAAACATAGATATAGCGATTTTGTTAGACTGGAGTTCTAGTTTGAGTCATCTGTTATGTTCTGGTTATTTTAGGTTCAGGCTACAGAAATTTTACAGTATATCAGATAAAACGAGTATATAGGTCATCCACATCACAATACAAGAAGAACTAAGATATAAAACAAACATGAAAAGGAAGACGTTGAATGTGACACTGATAATCAGCATACAGCCTGTATTACCGTACTAATATGACACGCTTGCTGGACATCAAATATCGGCTGATTACAAAATGTGCTGATTCGGCATATCATTGAGAGAGACAGGGTATTTTTAAAGTACCTTTAACAAATGTTTTTTTTATGAGTTGCTTTTCTTTGTGGAAATTATATCTTTTAGCTTCGTTGTGCCCGATTATTGAGATATCACCAAGGTGATTACAAGTCTCGTCAATTGATTAAGTGTTTTGCCTTTAAATTAGGGTTAATCTAGCAAATTAATTTATTATGACCCTATCGATTTGTAGGCCATGTTAAAGGGACTGGACGATTTTTGGTTATCAATCCAAATCCGAATAAAACCGCCATAATCCAGTTTAATATTTAATATGCATATGCACTAAAGTAGGCATCTGATCCGGACAATTTAATTATTGTTGAATAGTTGGATCCGGAAAACTAGATGATTTGGCTAGTTTTTGTTATGTAATCATTAATATTAATTCATATGATGCTTTAAGGTTCTTGGAAATTCTTGTTCTGTGATCGAAATACACTTTATTTGAATTATATTTACAAGTGTTACCATTTAAATCAATATTTATGATTTAGCAACAAAAACCGGCTGAGTTGTAAATAATTCAACCAAAATAAATATGCAGATTTCTTAATGCATGTGCACATTTCATATGAAACTGAAGTATATTATGAGCGTATTTCTCTTGCAGTTGTATTGACACCAGTTACTCTCTCAGATTGCCTCCATTCCCTTTAAACAGACTCTGATGTTTTGTTACCTCAAGCTAGACCCCCATCCCCACCCAACTTTTTGAAAAAACATTTTTTTTTTTAATTGTTAAACCCAATCATGCACATTTAAATCATATATACTGAGAGTGAAAAAAAGTGAATGATATCTTATCCTGTGTGGTAACAGGGGTTATACAGAATTGGAAACATGGGTCAAGGTATTGGGGATTCTGACTGAACGGTAGGATAACAACAGGTAACTAAAATACCTCCTGTTAACAAATTCATACATTATATAAGGTTATATAGAGGACCTTAGTGACTGCGTATTATTGATTTAAGTGAGTTGGATAAAATGATAGGATATGAGGCTTTGCACACCTACGATGTGATAGTTTCACTTTAATGTTGTCAATTTACTTTGTATATGACGACAATTTGTAACAGGAATCATGACGTCGTTTTTGGTCTTTATATGATGTCAGCTATGTATCAGCTGTAATGTGTTCGCCCTACAAATAATGCGTCACCTCAAACCAAATTTAACATTACTTACAAGCATTTTATAAAATAAGATTTCATATAATAACAAAAAGTTAAGGTGTCTGAATGTATTGTATGATATACTATGCAAACTATTGGGACAAAATGTTTTACTGTATACAAACAGTGATTCGGTCCTCATTTGCATCTATAATACACTAGTGTATTATGATAAATAAGGCTTTATTACACTCTCAGAAGCCATGTTATGTGATAAATGGGGACAGCAACCTCAGAAGGAGATGAGATGCAGGATGAAGCTTCCCATCAGACACACCACCACCAGGGAGAGAACACACAGGCTGCCGAGGTCTGCAGCTCTAAATTATCTACTGAGTTGCCGTGGTAACGGGTATGTAACACTGATAGACCTGTGTGTATAATTACCTGTTTTGACAGCATTTCTACCCGCTACATAGTTTGGATGATTAAAATCACTGACCCATGGTCTACCTCCACCTCCCTCAAGAGAAACTCTGTAGCATGGAGAAAATGAAACATATAAACATCATTATTTGAAGAAGATGTCTATGTGACCAGTGTGAGACACATAGGCAGGCAAAACGGGCTTCCCAACTTGAGCTTGTATGGTGTTTTTGTTTTTTTGGAGGCAAACCATGAGGTACTGACCATACAAGTATAATTTCTGAGGGTTGACATTGACACCTGTGTCTGGTTTTACTCATAAACGTAGAAAAAAAGTACTTCAAATCTGTGTTACCAGCTCCTAAAGATTTAAAAAATGTTGATGTATGCTACCGGATGTGACAAGCATTTATGCAAAACGATACCGAAACTTCTGCCCACTGGTTCAAGAGATATGGCTAAAACATGAAGAAAACCAACATTGACCTTTTGAACCTTAATTGTGACCTTCACTTTGGCAACAGGAATCTGGGAGTTGAACAAGACATGTCGTCTTATATTATGTTATAGCATTTGTGCAAAAGAAAATTCAGTTTCAAATGCGCCGACTGGTTTAGGAGATATTGCGCAGATACCAAACTTTGATCTTGAGAAAAGCACTTGGCAAAATGATATCCAAAATTCTGCCCACTGCTGTACGAAATATGGCAAAATCACGAAGACACCTAAATTTGACCTTTGAGACTGGGAGCACAAAAATAAGTTTGACGCTGATCCTACATAAACCTCTGACCCACATCTGTGAGCATTCGGCACATTTGGAACTGGTCACTGAATCGCAACACAAATACATACAGACATGTTTGGTAACAAAGACTCGAAGTACCTTTTTTCATTAGGTTAATACCCATCACCATGGCGTGTAATAGTTCCACACATACCTGTTTTGACTGCCTTTCTTCCAGCCACATAATTGGGATGGTTAAAATCACTGACCCATGGCTTGCCTCCATGACCCATTGTCACTCTAGAATTGTAAAAGGCCTTGCATATATCATAACAGTTAGGTTTTAGAAATTTTGAGAGGTTAAAGCCAACATATTGTATTTTAAAATTACTGATCTGCAGCTTGCGTCCAGGACCAATTTTCCCTCTAGCATTTAACAAACAAAATGTTAATACGGAAATTATGGAAAAGTCTGTTTTTTTCTAAACAGTGTATACTCCGAAAAGACCTTGAATTAACAAAGCAGATAGGTTTTATACATATATATCGAGAGTTAAAAAAAATCAAACTATTGTATTTTGATAGTTATATATAGTCAATAGCCATCCACCATTCAATATGTTGGTTCAGTGCCTCCATTAAGCATATCATATGTCATGAAAACCAAAAAAAAAACATCACAGATTTTGGCACTGAACGTTTCATAAAACTTCTTGAAATCAGCGTTCACCTTAATACAGCCTTGGTCTGGTTTTGACATGTTTTGGTCTGGTTTTGACATGCTTTTGATTGTTTTCTCCAGCAAGGGTATTTTGCAGGTTAAAGGGGCATACAACAATCACTTGGGATCAATCTTATAGGCGGGTAAAATGGGTAAAATGCTGACACATCACCGTTTCTTGTGTAAGTTAAAATACGAGGGTGCTTCAAAAAGTTCTGTCACTAGGCATATATCCTTTGAACTGGATATTACACAGAGATAAAGTAATGTATTTATAGTACTACTGGGTTCGCTCTCTCAAATTCCACAACAAAAATGAAAAATTTCCGGTTATTTATACCCCTGAATTACCTCCCCCTACCACACCTTTTGGATACTGGCATCTCTGAAAATGTCCTTGTTACAAAACATTGTAATATTTGAATAATTCTATGCTTTTAAATTTTCTTGTACACCATCTGTTGTTATTCGCTCATAATCCATGAAAATGATTGTCGAGAATTCGGAAGGGTCTTGCTGCAAACCAGATATGAGTGAATGCATATCCCTTAATTTTAGCAGAAATAACACTGATTTTCTTCATTTTGTTTACGGAAATGTTATAATATCTTTTAAATGTCGTAATTATTCTCATAGTATTAATATATTTCATATTTTTTTTACAAATCCTAGTCCTTCAGTGTTTAAATGTCATATTCAACACATTATTGTAGAATTTAGTACAATCTTTAGCAAAAATATTGATCATCCAAAAACGCTATTTCAGAAGACTGCCCTTCCATTTAATGTCCATTTATCATTAAATTAATTTTACACGTTAGCTTAAAATGTTAATTTCTAAGACAATGCCTTGTCATCTACCATGCTTAAATTCTGAATCTTGTAATGCACAGATATAACTGATAATGTATGAGAAATTTCAAAGGTCTTCAACAACTACTTAAAGAGAAACAGGCATTTAAAAAAAGTAACAGTTAACAAAACTGAAAAAACTCAGGAGGAAAATGCCTCAGTGTGTATAAGTGATGTGTATTAAATGTTCCATAACTTTCGTCACACAAAAGATACAGCATTCATTTTACCATCAATGGAATGGTATTGAAATTTCGTTCATTTGGTACCAAACATTATTACCCACAAAGAGCACATAATTGTTAAAACGCGTTAGTGATAGAACTTATTGAATGACCCTCGTATATTACTGATGCAATATAATCAACAGTTTGACCAATTAAATTCACATGAGGTATTTACACCTGTAGATAAAGCACATGCAGTCCCACAAACAATCTTAATATACAACAGAACACATGGTAAATGTTTGTGGCCAAATCAAGCTTGGACAATGGTGGACGGAGTTTACGGATCTAGCGACTGTGCATAAATGTGATGTCTCACTCGGTGAGACAAAAACTCACAGAATTTTGTCTCTTCAGAAGTTGAAAATCTGTGAGATTTACTCACTGAAAAAAATGTGAAAAGAAAACAAATTAATGAGTTCTTTAATGACCTTTTCCTATATAAATGAATTATCAAATGCTTTAAAAAGCTTAATTATATCAAAATATAAAACAAAACCTCACTCAAACCTTTTTTTTTTAGAACCTCACAGATTTTGGGACAAATCTCGCTTAAAAATATTTTAAATTTTACAGTCTGTGGCTTCAAAAATATCAGATGTACGTCTATTAATTGTAACATACTTGATAGTATTTGGACTTCCTCTGTCCTTATGCACCTTTTCTATATGTTGCTGGACTAGTCTGGATACCTCATCTGGCTGCATGTCGGGAACAAGGCGTATGGAGAACTTCCCGATCACCTTCCGTGGGATGACAGTCTTTGCCCCTGGGGCACTGAATGCTCCCTCAATACCTATAAAATGTAAGGGGGAATAACTTATGGTACAGGTACATTTAGACCAGTTTTGTAGTAACTTCAGTATTACTAAAGTAAATGATTTCAATAAGACATACAGCAAATAAAACAATGTGCCAGACAGAGGAAAGGGAGGACAGAAAGCAAAACAGACATCTAGCTGGGCAGAGATAATAAAAAAAGACAGCCAGTTAGATAAGATGACATCTAGTAAGACACAGATTACAAGACATACAGCAAATCTGACATTTAGCCAGACAGAGAGAGATTAAGACATGTAGCCAAAAAATCCCTGTTATAGCCGAGCCATCTGTCCAGTCATGCAGCCACATAACACGTACCGTGTAGAGAGAGGGACGGGTATCTCCAGCGAGCCATCAGAACATGTTCTTTCTTGTCATGTATAAGTTTATCCACACCAATGTCTGACTTGTACTCATTCTGAAAATATAGAGAGATTGATGTCAATTAAATTGAACTGGGTTTATAGTCGCACCAACAGTTAAGGTCATATGCCAACTTTCCAGCTTCCATTGTTGCACCAACAGCCGACTTTCCAGCTTCCAATAGTGACAATTTTCGTGCACGGGCTGGCATTTGGGTAGAACCACTGATGTTCCTCAAGTCAGCTGGATAGCTGCCTCACATAAAGATTCCTGTTATAGCCCATGAGGGATCGAACCTACAATGGGTGAGAGGCAGATGATTAAGTCAGAGACTCTAACCACTCTGCCAAGGGCATTCCTGATTGGTGTCAATCGAAATGAAAGCATCATACATGTACAAACTAATGTGATTTTGGATAAGATCAGATGAAAAATGGAGGGGCAATAGTGCACATACAAAAATGTTAACGAACGACAGATAAACAACACGTCATTCCATAAGCTTGTCCGGTCTTTGGCCAGGCCAGAAGAGATGGATGACATAAGATTCCAATAATCCCCATTACAAACGTACGTTTTCCCTCCTCCTTTCTTAATTGTTTCAATATTTTTTTCTAACTTCCCAAATGATCTTTTTACCCCTTTCCCCAAATTCTGAAATACCATATCACCCTCATAACTGTTCAAATTTACAATGCTTAGGTTCGATTTCTAGATGCTCGAAATTTACCGTGTCAAAATCTATTGGCTGGTATAGCTTCTGTTCCTCCTCTGTCAGATCAGCGACAGCGTCGTTGATCCCGGGTATCAAGATTTTACCTTTGACGTCCACCAAAGTGTTAAATACAGCCACTAAATCGGACATTGCCTCGTGCCTGGAAAAAAGAAATTAAACCATTAAAATCTTAAAACAGACCGTATTGGTACATACCCTTTACGCTTAAACTACCTATTAAAGGCACACGGGGCAATCTTGTTTAACTCGTGGAATGCTTAGTTATTCTACTTGCTAACGATAATTGATATTTATTGCTATAGTTCAAAGCAAATTGTTTTAATAAGGCTCATTAAGTTCCTTTCACATTTTATATGAATTAAAGCACAGTATGAAGTTTTAATTTGTACTGGACTGAAACTTATGGATCTTCAAGATCACGTTTAACAGTAACATGGAGAGAACTGGAACTAATGTTGTAATAACTTGTAGTACAATCTATTTGCATATGTTGCTATGAATATTGTAATGGTGTATTGATATATTGTAACATATCTGCAATAAAATATTATTAAAAATAAAAATAAATAAATAAATAACATTAACCATAGTAACAGTAACAAAATGGTGATTTTTATGTTGAAATATGGCCTTGTGGCATCACTAGTACAGAATTAGATCAAATTATTATACAAGAAAAATCTGAATATCCTCAATTGTTCCATTAGGATGTACTTACACTGTTCCACCAAATAACCCACTGTGCAGGTCCTTGGATGCACACTGTATCTCCACAAAGAAGTAGCAGATACCCCTGAAATAGTGGGGAAAAGACCCTCGTCAAAAGACTGTATCTCCACAAAAAAACATTCTCCTAAAATGGTGAAATTTAACTTTATCTTAGCACAAATTTATAAATCTATACATTTGAAATGACTGAAATAATGTTGTTACTAAAAAGACAAATTGATAACAGGTACCCTCGATAAATTAAAGGTGTAGTACATCGCAAAAAATTCCTGCCAATCCCAGCCATTTGCCTAAAGCAGTGTGTTAGCTACATGATTATACATATGTTTATATTAGAAAACCTTTTAACAACGTAGATTTAAACCTTGACAAAAAGCACTGTAACCTGAAATCTACATTAACCCAACCTCAATCCATATGTTATGCATGGTTTCTTCTTTCCCAGCCAATAGTTGTCAGAAATGCACACAAAGTCCACACCCTGTAATGTAATATATATGTCAAAGTCTACATGAATGTTGTCTACACCTTACAATGAAACATGAATGTCAAACAATGCAGGGGTCATGATGAAGACCTTTAATGAGCATGAACAAAAAATGATAAAATGAACATGTCAAGGTCTACACCATACAATATAATATGAATCTCACAGTGTACACCCTAAAATACAATATGAATATCAAGGTCTATATCCTACAATGTAATATGAATTTCAAGGTCTACACCCTACAATGTAATATGAATGTCAAGGTCTACACCATACAATGTAATATGAATGTCAGTCTACACCCTACAATGTAATATGAATGTCAAGGTTTACACCATACAATGTAATATGAATGTCACAGTCTACACCCTACAATACAATATGAATGTCAAGGTCTACACCCTACAATGTAATATGAATGACAAAGTCTACACACTACAATGTAATATGAATGTCAAGGTCTACACCTTACAATGTAATATGATTGTGAAGTTCTACACCTTACAATGTAATATGAATGTCAAGTCTACACTCTACAATGCAATATGAATGTCAAAGTCTACACACTACAATGCAATATGAATGTCAAAGTCTACAACTTAGGATTGCACATATTAATGTGCAAAATGAATTTCCTTGTAAATGAGGTGTCAATTGTAAGCTCATTCATTATATTTGGACTTCAGAATAAAAAATAAAACAACATCATTATATGCCAATTTCAAATCGGCTCCTTCCAGGAAATCTAATCCTGATGTTCCCCCACCTTTAAAATAAAAACAAACCTTTAAAAAGGTGTCCTTCTTGGCAAACACCAAGTCATCGAGTCCCTCGGACCCCGACTCCTCCATACCCTCAAAGATAAACTGAAATAAAAACATCAAAGCATAACTGTTAATAAAGGGATCTTACAAATAAAAAATCTCAACAAAAATGCACAACAAATGCTGCATGAACTGTGAAGATTACTGCTAACCATGTTGAATAAAGTTAAAAGTGTCTGCAATATTATACTAAAGGAAAAGGTAAAGGTTCCTTAGACAATTTCAATATGTTATATTTAAATGTTAAAAGAGAAATGTTCATAGACAATTTCAATATGTTATATTTAAATGTTTAGTACAAGATCATGTTTGACCTTTTTTTGTAGAAAGTGGTTGAAAAAAAATTAAAATATGTTCATTATAACATTCCTTTAATATAAAGAGTCTCTAGCATTCTTTTCTGTTTTGTCTGAAATATGAAACTCCTTTTTTCAAATTCAAATAAGTCAATGCATTTTATTCAATGTAACGCAATATTAAATGAAAAGATATGTCAACTATAATGTCTTTTTAAATGTTTACAACTGTCTATGGTGCATTTCTTTTAATATAAGTATGCTGTGAATTTTGGCAACTATGATGAATATGCAGGCATTTTAAACCTTTTTAAGTGGGGCTGATATTTGGACCCTTCCCAATGGCAAAAACCTCTTTATTTCACCCAATTTCCAAAAGGCCCTAGTATGTCGGCGACTGCACTGCTACAGATGCTAAAAACTCACACTTAAAACCTCCCAACGTTAACACGTATTCCTAACTTGTTATTTCAATATCTCGTAGGATTGCTCTCCTTTAAACAATCATATGTCTACTGATATGAAATAAAATATTTTGCAGTACCTTCACGTTAATTGGAAACTCCATGCCTCGTTCCTTCATGGCCTCGAGGCAGTTAATCCATGCCAACACTGGTCCCTTGTCGTCAGTAGACCCACGGCCATATAGTTTACCATCCACCTCTGTCAGTACAAATGGGTCTGTGTCCCACCCATCCTCCTACAGTAGAAACGCAAATGTTGCAGGTTAAAAATATTAAGTTATCTACCCCTTTCTTGGAGAGTCAAGGTCACATCCAAATTTGCTTTGTCTACAAACTGATCATCAAAACTTTTGCCAGGTGTTCAGGTCATATAATAATGTATATGTGCCATTTAAAAGTACAGGTTTATTGTCAGGTTCTTAAAATACCCGTGATTGAATATGCATAAACTGAATTACGAGTTGGTAACTAATTCAATGCTCCAGTTTTTGGGTTGGGTCTGGTCCGCCTTTCATATTTTGTCTATAGAGTTTGGATTCTCAAAATATGCAAGTTCTATATATATATATATATATATATATATATTCTTTTGCCAGGTGTTCAGGTCATATAATAATGTATATGTGCCATTTAAAAGTACAGGTTTATTGTCAGGTTCTTAAAATACCCGTGATTGAATATGCATAAAATGAATTACGAGTTGGTAACTAATTCAATGCTCCAGTTTTTGAGTTGGGTCTGGTCCACCTTTCATATTTTGTCTATAGAGTTTGGATTCTCAAAATATGCAAGTTCTATATATATATATGCCTCATCGTAAATAGGTTTAGAAACGGTGTAAATATGTTGTAAAATTTGGCTGTTGGTGGGATAGGGACTTTAATGGGAATAAACAAATATTCTATTCTATTCTATCGAAGGGTGAACAGGAAACTATTGTATCCTATTTTTTATTTCATAATTTATAGTTTATACAACAGATTCTTGCGAACCTCTTAACACGTAATTGAAATAAGTGACTTCAACCTCAATATATAGAGTGACTAACTATACGATACAATGCAAAGATCAAGTGTCAGCTTTATAAACATGTCAAATGAGCAATGAGTAATGAGTAATGAGCAATGAGCAATGAGTAATGAAGATAAAGATGTTTTAAATACTTTTACCCGATTTGTATATAATGCTTATAAACACTTACATCCAATTTGCAACTATCGTAATGGGTTGATCTGTATTAGGTTAAATAAGTAGAATATTGTATCGCTTTAGAAAAATGAAGACATATTTGCTGTATATCATGTATGATCGTCTAAATTAGCCCACCAAAATATCCTTACCGAAATCTCGAACTGCACTGAATTATTATGTTGATCTTGAATTGAATTATGAGTTGCCAACTCAAAAATCATTAGACATAATTATATCATATATATTTGACATCGGTTATTTTCATAATTTTAAGCATTTATCAAGGTATAATTAGGCCATCCTTAAAAATATATTGGCTTGCTGTTTCCTGACCCAGGATTTTATAATTGGGTAGCTTGGTAGGTGATTTTTTTTTTGCCAAAGACAGTAAAAACCTTAAGAAATTTAAAGAAAAATATAGTAAAAAAAAAATTAGGTTAAAAAATTGCTATAAAAAGTTGTGGGTAGGGCCCTTTTTGGTGGGTAGGTAGGGAAACAGCAAACCAACAATTGTTTATGGTTGGCCTTATGTACTGTTTTAAAAACACATCCTGTGGGTTAAATTAAATCATGTAGATGACACTGATATGAAACTTGGCAGTTCAGTTGCTTTAAAGACAGTATAGTATTAAAGGGACACATGGCAATTTTGAGTTTTATTCAAACATTAAAATTTGCTCCTCAATTTAGTTATCCTGCGTCATTTTGACTTTAAAACTGCTTGCATACGATTAAATAAAAAAATGAGATTTCAATTTTCTTCACTATTTCACCAATTTTTTAAATATATTATTGATGCACTATTATAAAAAGTTAGTAATATGAACTGCTTTGAAGTATTCTAACAATTACTATTATTGACTGAACAAATGCAAGTGAAGAGAAAAACTAACGGACGCCGTGAGTTTTTAAAAAATCAAGATTGCCGTGTGTCCTTTAAAGGTATGAAGCTGTTGTCTGATATTTATCGAAAGTATAAATCTAACCTTTTCAGCAGGTTGAACATCGAGATGGCCATATACCAGAAGTGTCTTTTTGTTTGGATCGTTTCCCAGGGTTCCCATTAATATCGGTGGCAGCGGCAGTTTGGATCCATCAGGGAGCGTTTGATCCCCGATATCTTCCACCTCACATATTGTGCCAAGTTTTTCAAGCTCCTGAAAATTCAATACAACTGTTTACTACATCAATAAGATACAAACTGATGTCTCAGTGTTCCTTTTTGGCTGTGTTTTGGGTCTACATTCGGCCCCTTTTGGGCTGTGTTTGGGTCGAAATTTGGCCCCATTCCCAATGCCATTATGCAAAATCCGAAAAAATTATCCACATGTACAGGAAAATTCAGTAGTAGGTATGCAGTACATTTGAAAATAAGGGAAAAAGAGAGAGATGTATCTGCAATACGTAATATTGTGAATCTAATTACCCCAAGGAATCAGACAGACAAAAATAACTTAAAAAATGTATATGTTAGGCAGGTGACACAAAAAATAACATAAATAAGTTACACCTTTGACTGCTATATAGATAATTATGTAATCACCACTTTGGTCCACTCGATCATCTTGGTAATCTCTGGTCGTACATGAGGCCATGCTGAGACACTCTTTATAGCAACCACATCGGCCAAACGCTGGATATACTTAGCCTCATTGCTGACAATATGCCTGCAGAGAAATAACAAATCTGACAAATCAGCAAAAAGGATGGTAAATATATACTTTTATTTATTACTAATTTTTGGCTCTTTTCTTAAAGGGGTTGATGCACTATTTCCAAACACAGCTTATTTTAAAGGGCTCTGAAAAACTTGAAAAAAGCTGAAAGAATTATCAAAATGCCATGAAAAATAAAGGAGCTATGACAAATTGAAAATTTGCAAAGAACATAAATGGAGGCGGCCATCTTTGAATGATGACGTCATCGCGCCGTTTTACCATATATGGCATATTGACAAAATGTATTTTAAAGCAAAGAAAACCACTGCAAATTGATTAAAAATACATATACAGATGTAAAATGTATACATTTTAGTATTATTTTTCATTTGCAGTGATTTTCTTTGTTTTAAAAGACATTTTATCAATATGCCATATATGATAAAACGGCGCGATGACGTCATCGTTCAAAGATGGCCGCCTCCATTTATGTTCTTTGCAAATATTCAATAGGTCATATCTCCTTTATTTTTCATGGTATTTTGATAATTCTTTCAGCTTTTTCCAAGTTTTTAAGAGCCCTTTAAAGCAAACCGTGTTTGGAAATGGTGCATCAACCCCTTTAAGGCAAAAGTGATGTTGCAAAATTTTGACGATGTTATGACAAAAAGCTTAAAATACATTAATTTGTCTTTTACATTTTTGGTTTGTTTGTTGTTTAATGGTTCATCAACAATCTTCTAAGGTGTTTTAGAGTTTCCCTATATCTCCTAAAACCTAGTTTTCTTTTGCTATTGACTGCACTAAATTTAGACAGACTCTGATATACTGGACAGTTTGATTTACAACTGAGGTTATTAAAGGTAAAGGTTCTGGCCCTAGAGCAAACTGAAAAAGCCAGATGCTGCTTATGACCTACACATCACCAATATTTTCTGATGATATTGTTGTCATAGGTGTTACTTCGAGAAGATTTGGACCACTGAGATTGGCGTTTGAACATCAGGACATTTACGGTACTTTCATTTTCATTTTCATTTTGAGCCAAATATTGAATGAAAAGGAAAGCAGTAATGCAGCTGTATCAGTGACAGTTCAGGTTTTTTTTTCCCTGCTATAACAGGGGCCAAAATAAGATTGGTAATTTTTTCACAACTCAACTGTGGCCATTTTTTTTTTCACAATTAAAACAATTAAAATAAAAAATAAACAACATTTTCCACTCTTACTTTCCCAATATTGTTTTGTTTTGAATACTTTAATAGAAGGAAGTTTATCTAAAATGTACCATATTATGCTGAATAATTGTAAACTTGTTTTATAGTGTCCACTTCCCACAAAAACAATGTATGTATTAAGTAATATCACTTTCAACAAGTAATCTTTCAATATTTTTCACATAATTAGACAGTAATCCCGATTTTTTCACAAAATGACCAGGCTATGAAGTCTTCGCAATTTTTCGGAAAAAAACCCTGTTGTTTTCCCGTCTGGACTGGAGGGGGTGGGGAAGGGGAAATGGGTGGCAGCAGGCTAGTGCTTACAATACACATCTATGAGCATCAAGACAATTGTTGCTATCCATATGCAGGGTTCTCAATAAGAACCGGCCGCCGACCAAAATGACCGCTTGAAATGGCATTTGGGCCGGTTAAAAAAAAAAAAAAAAAAAAAAAAAATTGAGGACAGTGACATGGATAGTATATGTTATTGAACTTTGTAGAGATAATGGAAAGTATTTGTTGTTGAATTTTGTAGTTATGTGGATATGTGGTGTTCAGAATACAATTTTCAAATGGATATATGTGTTGTTGAAGTTTGGTAAATAAATATAATTGTCAACATACTGCACTACCTCTAAATACAGATACAACTTCTGCACTGCAGTTACTTTTTCAAAAAGGCCTGTTCAACCAAAAGTTATTGAGAACCCTGCATATGTAAAAAAAGCACCACAGATGTCAAATAAATGTGTGGTGTTACTGGGTAGCCAGTGAGCTCTGTTGGTAGAGCATTAGTGCATAAAATACATGTCTATGAACGGCAAGATGATTTTTTGATATGTGTCATCCTCTGACTAGGGTGCTGTATGTAAAAAAAGCGCCCAAAGACGTCCAATAAATGAGACTATCTAGGGTGCATCTATAAACGTCCGTATGTAAAAAAGCACCCAAAGACGTCAAATAAATGAGCAAGGGGTCCTGGGTTCGAGTCTCATACCGGCCACACTTTTTCCTCTTGGTTTACTTCAATGGCGATGAGGTTAATTCGGTGAATGCAGGATAGTGGCATAAGACCGGTAGAGCTGGGTTAGCTCTTAAAAGGGGGAGGAGTTTGGTGGTACTGGGTACCCGGTGGCCTGGTTAGCTCAGATGGTATCTATAGCACTTGCCCTGTAATCAAGGGGTCCCGTGTTCGCACATTTTGCCCTTGGCAAATCAGCCTAGGTTTACTTCAAATGAGAATATAGCGGCGATCATGCACGAAGAACCACCTACTTTTCGAAGAAAAAAATACAAAAAATACCAAAGTATTAAAAATAGCAACCACTTTGCATCAAACTGATTTGAATAACACATACATTATTGCATGATCAATGCAATTTGTAAAATCGTGAATAGTTGCGCTGACAAAGTTCTATCCGGTTATTAGGTATATCCGAATTGCTTCATATTCAATACTTTCGGTTCAGTCCAAAGTTCACTTTGCCGTTATTTGGGATTCTAGCAGAAAATGAAACTTTGTCAACAGAAGTTCCATGTTTTTTATAATATATCCGCTCAAATTGGTTCAAACATACTTGAATAAATCATCCATCGTTTAGATATTGGTGAACAGTCCGGTAAAATGACGCGACTGGCAGGGTAAGGTGCTTCACGTGACACCGGTTTAATCGGATCACGTGATGCGATAAGTCCTGTCAACACGAAACAAACATAGTAAAATGTGAGTTATCTTACACTTCATTGGTAATTAGACAACCAGATGCACAACATTAGCAATACTATGATAATCTGACAGGTTAAAAAGGGTTAAACGAAAATAGATCTATGTCAAGCGACTGCGTCATGAGTTTTCGCGGTTGAACACTTTCTTTCTTTGGTTAGTATTATTGCACATAATCAACTTCTGATTATGTCTCGTTTCCGATGGAGAGTTTTCGTGATATTTGTGTAACTGTTAAACAAAGAAAGTCAGCTAATATCCATAGGGTATGGATCTCCATGCAGGGTTAACTACATTGCGTTTTAAACCTTCTTGCCTCTCACTGCTGCGGGTTCGAATCCCACTGGGAAGTGTCGATTCTTATGAATCCCACTGGGAAGTGTCGATTCTTATGGATAGCAGTACTGGCTCTACACAGGAAAAGTGTGTGGTCTGCCTCCAAAAAAAAATCGACCATCATATGTCGCCCCTAGTCAACTCGGCCTCCTTTATATTTTTATATCATAAGCTGAGTTTAGTATTGTTGCTATAACATTTATTTAATCCTAATTCTTAAATAATCAAATAAATTATTCATTAGTCGATCGACAGGGGTAAGTAGGACCTGGTTTCATTTTGTGTGACTTGTTTAAGAAATAATAAATAAGTACCTGTGTTTTATTCAGTACCTGTGTTTTATCGGTGAATAAAATACACAAGTGCGTTAGCGTATTTTATTCACCGATAAAAATACACATACGTATTTATTATTTCGATTCTAACACAACAATAACCCCATTGTTTACACTATTGTTGGGGCACTTTATATTATCTCGGAGGTCAAGGTAATCAGGCTGCTATGTTGGGCGCCTCCGTATGCAAAGTTCTGCATTTCAATACACTAGTAGTCACGTGACAAACCAATTAAGTCATTGCTTACGTCATAAAGCTTGCGCTGTGTGACGTCAAACGTTCTCAGCTTGTTTAAGATGCTTATTAATGTTATATGTGCTGATGCATATGATGGGTTTATATCGGGTGTGTGCACGGTTTGGGAGCACGGCAAGTTTGTTGTAATTAACATTTCATTAAAATTACTGTTGAGTTTGTCTTTGTGACGTATATTTACCAAGTGACGTCATGTAACGTGCGCTTCATACGGATGAAATATTCGCGGGGAATTTAATGGAACAGCTGTATTTTATCGTAGAATAACATACAGCAGACTCTCTTCTTTGTGTATATGAAAGACTGCGGATGTCATGTTAGAATAATGATTTATATATGATATAAAAACAATATAGGAAAGAAATCAAGATAAAATTAAAAATATCAGTGTATGGTCTCCTTTTAGTGGGGCAGATTGGTGAAAAAATTGTGCATTGTTTGACAAAAGCACCACTAACTTTGCACATAGCTAGACAATACCATACTGAAAAAAATTGGCTATGGACCCACGCCAGATTTTTCAAAATAGCCGCCATTTTTTAAAATGGCCGCCAAATACATAATAAATAATCAGTGAACCTATATATATATATGTATCGGATTTTAACAACATATATTATGGCAATTGCAACAAATTCCGGAAAATGATAGACTAAGGGTCTTGAAATACAATTTAGGTATATATATTAAGTTCAAAATGGCTACCATTTTCAAAATGGCCGCCAAAACATGTTGAAAATAGTAAAAAGTGTAATTCGTTTAAGTTGTTTGTAAGAAAGTAATTAATATGTTGAATTTGTTCACTCAGTTTTCTTGGCATAGTATTTGTATGTTATTATTGCAAAAAAGGGTTATTTAGAGGCACTCTGTGGTTAATGTGTTCAGGGATTTACTTTACATTTAAATCAAATTTCACTTCGGATTTACTTTACGTTTTCTTTAGCCTTTGGAATTTCTGAAGGGTACTTTCTTATAAGAAACTGTCGGTTCAATATATATTTATAAAACCCTAAAATACATTGACTTTGTAAACGTTATTTACAAGACAAAACAAATAAACAAAACCTAAACGCGAAAACACTTTATGCTAACGGGTTAATGTCACATAACCGCCGTCCGTCCGTGAACGTATAGTGTTTATGTCTTAATTAATTAAATAATGATATTGCAGCATTTTAGCTTTATTAATCTCAGACAAGAGCAGACTCAACTAGCCTAAACTCTCTTTAAAACTAACTAACCCAAACTAACTAAAGCATACAGAAAATAGATGCGTTTATATACAAAATACGAACGTGCAGAATTCATGGACATGCAGATCATGTTCCTATCTTTGGTGGTTGTACCAATACAAAACAATTTGATATTTTAATTGTTGTGAAAATACAGCATCATATGATGATCTGACATTACCATTTTATGATGGTTTTTAGACTGCATATTCAGCTATAGAAATGTCAACTGATACGTGATATTATCCTACATTCTACTAGATGCAAGTTCCATGTATACTGCACATAACTCTTTTATAAAGGTACAGCGACATTATAATATTTCTATATTATCAAAGCATGCATTAAACTCATTTACTAATAAATGTGTTTAATTAAATTATTACTGTATTGATTTAATTAAACAATCAATGACAATCATCAATTAATTAAGATAATTAATTAACCCAGGTACCATTATGTTACATTAACTGTGTCTAAACTACATAGTTGCTGAGCAGAAACAATGAAATTGGCCTGAAACCCAATGTGAATATCATATAAATGGCATTTTGCGTTGAAGCCTTCTTATTTAAAATGGAGGCATTACAACAATCTGAGACTTGTTTGAGCACTATAGATGGACCAGTGCCCTTATGTCAATTACGACACTGCAGATAACACAAGCATCAGGGAATTTTCATCACCTGATTACCATACTTATGGTAAACCGGGCTTACAGTTATTTGCAGTGTGAGCAAGGCATGCCTTAGACCATTTGAGTATTGCACATGACGGTCATAAACAGCAACCAAAAGTTTGCAATTGCAGTACTGTTCAGTTACACTTTAAATCTTAAAATTAAGCATCTGTGTGTGTGAGACAAACTTCATCAGTATTCTCTCATAAACACCCAATGAACTAGCTCACAAGCAGAAATATAAGATTGTGAAAGAAGATGAAGGTGCAGTAGGTGCTGTAAACACATCACAGCTTCCACATTGGTTATTGTAATAATTCATCAGGTGCTGCCTATGAAATGACTGATATTTTCCATCATGAACAAGTTAAATATGTTCGCAAGACAGTTTGAGTGACACAGTAGAGGAATTAGAAAATATATTCAAGGACAATATTGAGGATGTACTGGTACTTGACTTACGTTACATAGACGACTCTCGTGTCACAGAATTTCTCAACACGTTGGTAATAGAGCTTATAGATGACATAACCAAGTCTGTCTTTAAACAGATAAACCAGAACGTGTTTTCTTTCCTCAGTGGTCACCAACTTACAACAGATTCTATAACTTGCTTTCTCTTCTCGCATATACATGTATCATATTAAGTTCCGATTAACAGCGGATTAGGGTGTCTCAAACGTTATTGGATTTTAATCAGATCATACAAGCTGCCTTAAAATGCCTTTTAATGCTTGCAAAACATTAGTATGATTAGCAAGTTCTTTTATACATTGTTAATTGAATGTCACTTGCAGCAGGTTTAGTAGGTGATGGCCATCATGCAAAACAAATCAAAGCTCTGGTTAACTGGCATAGCAATCGGTTGCGATAGAAGAGAAACTAAAAACACGTTCAATAAAACAGAGATGAAGATGTGTCTTGTATCAGACTACGAGCATCTGATACTGATCTCGATCAATGCACTAAGATGATACGATATAATGCATGTGTTGCACGTGGGATGTGTCGAACAATAATTCATTAAACGTATGCTATATATAGTAGACACAGACGTTGTAGTACATGTAATAGCAATGGTACAGTAAATACAGTTAGATGAGTCATGGGTTAGTTTTAGGAGCTAGGAATCACTTTAGGTTTTTCGTTGCACACTGTATTGCCTATTCATTAGTTCATATAAACCAAGACGAATAGTTGCTTTTCACACTAAGTCTTACTAGATGTAATGAAATATCTTCAGAGGTAAAACTTGTGCATGGAAAATCTGGAAATACTATGTTCAGGTTGCACAAGCTTTCCAATTCCAAAAGTGTGCTTGTTGGAAAATGTGTGACAAGAGGAAGTTTGAATGTTCATGTCGCAAAGAATTGTTGACATGCAATGGTTCCTAGATACAACAAGTTGTAACCAATTGCTATAGCTCTTTTCATGCACACCTACCCTGTTGTTTAAAAGGTGACTGGGGTTGGAAGAGAATGTGTTGAAGCCTTTCTCGATAACTCTAACACAGGCCTCAGCGTTTGCAGGAACTTATTAAATGTAGATGTCAAAGAGACAAGTATGTTGCAAACGATGTGTCAAAGCAGGAATGATGTACACAGTCTTTTAAAAATGGGGCGTTGGGTATTGTGACTGTGATTAAGAAATATTGTACCGTTCAGATCATTGATCAATAAGATTAGATTAAATTTAATGTTAGCTCTCATATTGAAAATGTTCAGATGACATGACCACTTATTACATTTGAAATTTCTTTTTGAATTTATTTTCTGATAGTGTCTTGTTAATATTGTTTATTAAATCAACAAATGTAATTTAAGGTCGTAATTAAATCTAATTCCGATAAATCGGAGATGAAAAATATTGATTATGTATCCTTTGCGATATTTTTTCTCCAAGCGTTTAGAAGACTCGACAATCTTTTTTTTTTTATAACCTGCGGCGTCCGGTTTTGCTACTTCATATGCATGTTTTAAAATCAATTTTAATAATTATTTAAATAGTTCAAAGCAAATTAGTTTTACATATTATTCATTGGGGAATATATTGCACCAATGATATATTAAAACTTGTAATAAAATAACCACAAACAATTAAAAAATTCTGCATTGTATTTAAGTATATGCAAGAAGTTTTAAAGTCAAATTGATATTGGATGAATCAATTTGGATGCTAGATAAATAATTCAAGATTGTTGTGTATCCCTTAAATAGTGTTTTACCAAGCCAGTGGATAAATACTTACGAGTTATTATATAAACTAAAAGCCGCTAATAAATATGAGACTGAAACTTAAACACACAAGTTTCAGAAATGCCTACGGCTAAAGACAAGTCTAAGAGTTGGCATAGTATGTATACATGTCTAAAAAACCTACCACTGAAGTATGGGGGTGTATCGAACACATATTTATTAAAGTATAGACATACACATAAATATATCAAGACAACACCTTTTGTGAAACACATTGACATTTTGAAAGCTTTCTAAAAAAAATCAGCATTTTTTGGCGGAGATTTTGAAAATGGCGACCATTTTGAAGAAAACGATGACTCAAATTATACTGCATATTTTATTGTCTATCAATGTCCTGAGTTTAGTGTATTTACAATAACAAGTTTTGATGAAACCAATTAATAATGGGCTTCATTAATTCTTTATGGAATATTTGGCAGCCATTTTTCAAAATTTGACGTGGGTCCATAGCCAAAAATGTTTAGTAGTGTATTGCCTAGCTATGTGTCAAGTTTGGTGCTTTTGTCACAAAATGCACAATTTTACCAATACATGTCACCAATCTACCCCCAAGGTGACTATACCACATGACCTATGACATCATTATTGCTAATTCGTGAAGAAAAAAAAAAGTAAACATTTGCCCACATCAAAAGCTTCAGAGTGCGATAAGATTTTTATTTCTTAACCATTTTCTACCAAAGAAAGCGCATTCGAACGCAAAAAAATGTACTCTACCCTCGACTGATATTATTTTTTTGTGAAAGTTCGTACTTACGATGACGACGGAAGACAACAACGACGGACGAAGTCTGACAACGGGCAAAATAACGATAAAACATAGGTTTTATAAAGTTTTAGATAATTGACAACACAAAGGACTTCATGGTTTAGCATAAAATAATTGACTTCACGGATTAGCATAATTTAAAAATGCATTAATTCTTGCGAACAGGTTCTTTGACACAAAACTCTTTCGCTTGCCTGATGTGAAATAATACTGTGGAAGTTTTCATGATAAAAACGGGGGTATATGCATGTATTTTGTTCATAATATGCGCAAAATTATAGTATGCTTCATGGATTAGCAATTTGTTCTGGTGCATTTTCAGAAGATTTCCAAAGTGTTTACCAAAAGTACCAACTTTCACAAAAATATAATATCAGTCGAGGGTAGAGTACATTTTTTGCGTTCGAATGCGATTTCTTTGGTAGAAAATGGTTAAGAAATACAAATCTTATTACACTCTGAAGCTTTCGATGTGGGCGAATGTTTACAATTTTTCTCTTCACGAATTAGCAATAATGATGTCATAGGTCATGTGGTATAGTCACCCTGTGCCCCACTATTTGGCAAGAAATATGCTACATTATATCACATTCATAACTTTCACATATGGTCAACTTCCGGTAGGTTGAGATATTCAGTAGGTGAAAATGAAGGGGTTTACTCGGACTTTATCCTCAAACTCTATATAAAAAATGAAAACGATTAGACCAAGATTTAAATTAAATGTATCCATATTGGTGTTTTAAAATCAGACGACACCAAAAGAAGATACATAGATGTACACAAAAAAAAAGAAGCTTTTAATATAATTATCACTACAAACTAGTTTTATAAAGGGCAAAAGTCAGTTGAGCACCAACGATAAACACCGAGTTTACCCCCTACCAGAATGTGGAGGTCTTTTATTTTATTGATCACTGATTAGTCAAATTATTTTGATGATGTCACGTGAAAGTTATGAATACTTAATCATGCATACTTATTAAATCAGAGATATAATAAACCACTTCTTAGATCTCTGATTAAATTCTGTATGCCAAGTTAAACATTGCCATTTTTAGCTCGACTGATCAGAGATCAGCAGAATCAGAGATCAGCAGAGCTTATGCCGTGGTGCGGCGTCCGTCGTCCGTCTGTCCGTCTGTAAACTTTTTTTTTGTAGCGACTACTCCTCTGAAACTACTGAATGGATTTTCATGAAACTTTACAGAAATATTGCCCATGAAGTCTAGTTGATCCTAGCAACAATTCATGTTGATGTGAAATCCAAGATGGCCGCCAAATCTAAAATTAGGTTTTTAAACAAGAAATGTCACAGTAAGTGACAAATGCCCCCGAAGTGACCTGTAAGTGTGACCTTGACCTTGGAGCAATATGAAAACAACAGATATATTTTAAAAAAAAAATCAAAAAAAGTCAATCAAACAAACAATAAAATAAAATAAAATTTAAGAAAAAAATTTAAAAAAAAATAATATATATATATTTTTATTTTTTTTCCAATCCAACAAGGCATTTAGGAGGAGTAGCGCCGACAAGAAATTAAAAAAAAAATGTCAAGGGGCCGTAACTCCATCAAAAATCAACGAACCGCAAAAAAATGCAATAGGCACAGCAATGCTTCATGCTAACACGGCGTTACACCAAAAAAAAAAAAAAAACAAGAAATGTCACAGTATGTGACAGACCTGTAAGTGTGACCTTGACCTTGGAGCAATATGAAACCAACAGATATATTTAAAAAAAAAATAAAAAAAATAAAAAAATCAAACAAACAATAAAAATGAAATAAAAAAAAATGAAATAACTAAAATTTAAAAAAAATTATAATTTTTTTTTTAAAATTTAAACAAGAAATGTCACAAAATTAAAAAAAAAAATTAAAAAAAAAATATTTAAAAAAGTTTTTAAAAAAAAAAAAAATAATATTAAATTACTTTTTTTTTCGCGACACGTTCGCTTGTTGTGGTGAGCAATTGTGCAAAGTTATTTGAAAATCCATCCATTATTGTCAGAGTTATGAAGCGGAGACGATTGTATAGACGAACGGATTTTGAACTTTGATCTCTAAGTGTGACCTTGACCTTGGAGCCACGGACCTGGTTTTGTGCGCGACACGTCGTCTTGTTGTGGTGAGCAATTGTGCGAAGTTATTTGAAAATCCATCCATTATTGTCAGAGTTATGAAGCGGACACGAGTGTACAGACGAACGGATTTTGACCTTTGATCTCTAAGTGTGACCTTGACCTTGGAGCCACAGACCTAGATTTTGTGCGCAACACGTCGCCTTGTTGTGGTGAGCAATTGTGCGAAGTTATTTGAAAATCCATCCATTATTGTCAGAGTTATGAAGCGGACACGAGTGTATAGACGAACGGAATTTGACTTTTGACCTCTAAGTGTGACCTTGACTTTGGAGCCACGGACCTGGTTTTTGTGCGCGACACGTCGTCTTGTTGTGGTGAGCAATTGTGCAAAGTTAATTGAAAATCCGTCCATTATTGTCAGAATTATGAAGCGGACACAAGTGTACAGACGAACGGACAGACAGTGCGATTACTATATGCCACCGTTCGGGGGCATAAAATCAAGTTTATAGCGACTACTTCTTGAAAACTCTAAGTGTTATTGATATGGGACTTTTTCTAAAATGATCAGCATGACATGATGTTGGTCCTTGTCGAAAATCGTTTTGATTCGACGTTAAACATGGCTGCGGCCATCTTTGTTTACATAGAGTTATATAATGAAAACTTGTAGCGACTACTCCTCTGAAACTACTTGACGGATTTTCATGAAACTTCAAAGGAATGTTGCTCTTGATGTCTAATTGATCCTAGCAAAATTTCAGGTCGGCTGGAAATTCAAGATGGCCGCCACGGCTAAAAATAATTTTCAAAATACAAGTTTGTAGCGACTACTTCTTGAAAACTGTAAGTGATATTGATATGGGACTTTTTCTAAAACGATCAGCATGACATGATGTTGGTCCTTGTCAAAAATCGTTTTGATTCGACATTAAACATGGCTGCCAGTTGCCATCTTTGTTTACATAGAGTTATATAGTAAAAACTTGTAGCGACTACTTCTCTGAAACTACTTGGCGGATTTCATGAAACTTTACAGGAATGTTGCTCTTAATGTCTAATTGATCCTAGCACAATTTCAGATCGGCCAGAAATTCAAAATGGCCGCCACAGCTAAAAATAGATTTTTAGCTCGACTGATCAGAGATCAGCAGAGCTTATGCCGTGGTGCGGTGTCCGTCGTCTGTCCGTAAACTTTTATTTGTAGCGACTACTCCTCTGAAACTACTAGATGAATATTCATGAAACATTACAGAAATGTTGCCCATGAAGTCTAGTTGATCCTAGCAAAAATTCATGTTGATGTGAAATCCAAGATGGCCGCCAAAGCTAAAAATAGATTTTTAAAATACAAGTTTGTAGCGACTACTTCTTGAAAACTCTAAGTGATATTGATATGGGACTTTTTCTAAAATGATCAGCACGACATGATGTTGGTCCTTGTCAAAAATCGTTTTGATTCGACGTTAAACATGGCTGCCAGTGGCCATCATTGTTTACATAGAATTATATAGTAAAAACTTGTAGCGACTACTCCTCTGAAACTACTTGGCGGATTTTCATGAAACTTTACAGGAATGTTGCTCTTAATGTCTTATTGATCCTAGCAAAATTTCAGGTCGGCTGGAAATTCAAGATGGCCGCCATGGCTAAAAATAGATTATTAAAATACAAGTTTGTAGCGACTACTTCCTGAAATCAAAATCAATCAGTAGAGCTTCAAGGTCATTGACCTCTTGTTAAAAAATAAGTTTGTAGCGACTACTTCTTGAAAACTATATGTGATATTGATATGGGACTTTTCCTAAAATGATCAGCATGACATGATGTTGGTCCTTGTCAAAAATCGTTTTGATTCGATGTTAAACATGGCTGTCAGCGGCCATCTTTGTTAACATAGAGTTATATATTGAAAACTTGTAGCGACTACTCCTCTGAAACTTCTTGACGGATTTTCATGAAACTTCACACGAATGTTGCTCTTGATGTCTTATTGATCCTAGCAAAATTTCAGGTCGGCCGAAAATTCAAGATGGCCGCGATGGCTAAAAATATAATTTCAAAATACAAGTTTGTAGCGACTACTTCTTGAAAACTATAAGTGATATTGATATGGGACTTTTTTTAAAATGATCAGCATGACATGATGTTGGTCCTTGTCAAAAATCGTTTTGATTCGATGTTAAACATGGCTGTCAGCGGCCATCTTTGTTTACATAGTGTTATATAATGAAAACTTGTAGCGACTACTTCTCTGAAACTACTTGACGGATTTTCATGAAACTTCACACGAATGTTGCTCTTGGTGACTTATTGATCCTTGCAAAATTTCAGGTCAGCCGAAAATTCAAGATGGCCGCCATGGCTAAAAATAGATTTTCAAAATACAAGTTTGTAGCGACTACTTCTTGAAAACTATAAGTGATATTGATATGGGACTTTTTCTAAAATGATCAGCATGACATGATGTTGGTCCTTGTCAAAAAACGTTTTGATGCGATGTTAAACATGGCTGTCAGCGGCCATCTTAGTTTACATAGAGTTATATAATGAAAACTTGTAGCGACTACTCCTCTGAAACTACTTGACGGATTTTCATGAATCTTCACAGTAATGTTGCTCTTTGTGTCTTATTGATCCTAGCAAAATTTCAGGTCGGCCGGAAATTCAAGATGGCCGCCACGGCTAAAAATAGATTTTCAAAAAACAAGTTTGTAGCGACTACTTCCTGAAATCAAAATCAATCAGTAGAGCTTCAAGGTCATTGACCTCTTGTTATTTTTTATTCTCTAAAATAAGACTTAATAATAAAACAACTTTTTCAATACACATATATATGTGGTCCGAGTTGACCCAGTCCAAGTTGATCCACGTCACCACAAGGACCGAGATGACCCGGGGCCGACTTGACCCGTTTCCATTTAATACAACTGTCAAAAATGATGTAAAACACCATACAAACAAAAAACAAACAAACCATGCAGACTGCTAATTTATATTCCATCCGGAAGATGCACAGGAAATTGATCTTTTGATTATTACCTTCTGTTATAAGAATTATTTTGAAGGTTTGTAATGGGACATTTCAGTGTTTTTTTTGGAGTTTCTAAAGCAGACGTTTACAAAATATCAAATACATATACCTTGTACTTGCAGAAATGAATTTCCTATCCAAGAATAGCTTTCTTCCTGCGACCCTTGTTAACTCGCCAAGATATCGAAGCCAAAAGTCACAAAAGTGCAATTTAAGTCTATTGGCTGGATATCCGGTTTATAATTAAATATATAGTACATTCCAAATTTATGTTTCTGTTATTTTCCTGATGTAATCGAGATACTGAGATTGAACTACTAAGGCCTAAAAAAAAAATGTGTGGTTCTGGTAACATGTTCAAAATTGGTAGGTAGGATAGGTCGGATATTTTTTTTTTTTTTTTTTTTAATGATTGTTTTTATGAACGCAAAGAAGATGCACTGAATTATGTACTATAATTACTGTAATTATAATTGTTTTCTATTTGCTCTTCACTTGTGTACATACATACTTTATATTGTTATTTTTTTTTTCTTTTCGAAATGGACCAAAAAAACGTCAGGGTCGGCGGGTATTCGTAGGTAGGGTCGGGTGACCCGAACCACACAATTATTTTTTTTAGGCCTAATGTCATAATGCAGAACATAATGATGAATTATGACATCAAACAAAATCATCACTTTATTTTAATTTTCTTTTTACAGTTCATCACTTAAACATCTTACAGTGTCTAACAGTCATCACTTCTCTGAAAAACAGATGTTTAGCCATGGTGTTTTACCATTAACATGAAACAGACAGAACATGCTTAAATGCACCTATACTACTCAAAAAATTTGCTAAGGATCTATATCATCACTTTTATTCTTCCATATAATTGTATTGGAAATTAATTCACAATAACGATATTAATTTCATTGATACTTCAACAATTCCACAATTTGAATCTAGTCATGAGATCACATGACCATGCATTGCCCTAAATAATTTCATGTAAAGTAGAAATTCAGCAATAAATTTAGACAACAAAAAAGTGATCCTTAGCAATTTTGAGTAGTATATATATATCTCCCTGAATACCTCCTCGATAAATAATTAAAAAACAAATCAATCAGTTAAAAACTGAAAACGATTGACAAAACTTCGACTTCTTCTCAATTTAGAATAATACAAGCTGACGCAGTTAACCACCTGGGCCTGTATTCATAAAGTCACTTAAATGGAAAATATTACTTGTCAAAATTTAAGATTTTCACATATTTTTAGCTGGACTATTCAAAGAATAATGAGAGCTATCCTACTCACCACGGCGTAGGCGTCCCAAGCTTCACCTTAAAGTTTTTGTGCAATAGATTTATAACTTCAATACTACTGAAGCTATGCATTAAAACGTTATACTAATGTTTTCCATCAACTTCTGCACCTTATTCAACAATCCCCGTAACTCTTCCTTGAATTTTGACAAAGCTATGGCCCTTTGATTGTTATGTCTTTACCTTAAAGTTTTTGTGCAATAGATTTATAACTTCAAAACTACTCCAGCTATTGTATTAAAACTTTAGTCCAAACAAAAAAATACCTGTGTTTCCGGTGGCCCGAACGACCCTATTTTTAAGGGGCCAACCCTAAAACTTTTTAAGAAAAAAAAAAATTAAAAAAAATAAAATGTTCTGAACAATGATTTATCACAATATATCGAGGTAAACTGACATCACAGAGCAACTTTCAGCTGTATCATCAACTTGTATGGGGTTGGTGAGATAAATACATGTAGATTCTCACAAATCTTGCTCCAAAAAAAAAAAGAAAAAAGAAAATGCCGACCCTATTTTTTCAGAGCATGCAATAGGAAACACACCTATTTTTTGGTTTGGCCTTATACCAATGTTTCCCCATCAAATTCTGCACCTTATCCAACAATTCCCATAACTCTTCCTTTCATTTTGACAAAGTTATGGCCCTTTGATTGTCTTGTCTCATAATACCTTAAAGCTTTTGTGCAATAGATTTAAAACTTCAAAGTTATTGCATTTTTAAAATTTTAAAGTAATGTTTCACATCAAATTCTGTACCTTATCAAACAATCCCCATAACACTTTCTTTCATTTTGACAAAATTATGTCCCTTGAATTGGTAAAAAATGTCATTTTTACATAGAAGTATATAGGAAAACCACTACAAAATCTTCTTCTCCGAAAAACAAAAAGGGCTGCAGCTTAGATACTTTACATGTAGCATCGTCTAGTAGTCCTCTAACATGTTTGCTCAAATGGTGATCCTGGGGTCAAAACTGGACCCGCCCCGGGGGTCACAAGAGTTGAAACATGAGGGTGGGCCTCCTTAGTCATAACTTAATAAATGTTGAGATCCCCACCTTATAACCATATATACACTTACTGGACATGAACAGACAGATACAACCATCCAACCAGCATAGACACTGGGTTGCTTCCCCACCCCTGGGGACATAGCCCCTCGTCATAACTTGGAAACCATTGAGATCCCCACCCTATAACCATATATACACTTACTGGACATGAACAGACAGATACAACCATCAAACAAGCATAGACACTGGGTTGCTTCCCCACCCCTGGGGACATAGCCCCTCGGTCATAACTTGGAAACCATTGAGATCCCCACCCTACAACCATATATACACTTAATGGGCATGAACAGACTGATATAACCACCCAACCACCATAGACTCCGGTCTCCTTCCCCACTCCTGGGGACATAACCCCTCGGTCATAACTTGGAAACCATTGAGATCCCCACCCTATAACCATATATACACTTACTGGGCATGAACAGGCGGATACAACCACCGAACCAGCATAGACCCCAGACTCATTACCCACCCCTTGGGACATAGCCTCTGGGTCATAATTTGGAAACCGTTAAGATCGCTACCCTATAACCATATATACACTTAATGGGCATGAATAGACCGATACAACCATCCAACCAGCATAGACCCCAGACTCCTTCCCCACCCCTGGTGACATAGCCCCTGGGTCATAACTTGTAAACTGTTGAGATCCCTACCCTATAACCATATATATACACTTACTCGGCATTAACAGAATGATACAACCGTCCAGCCAGCGTAGACCCTAGGCTTCGCTCCCACCTTTGTGGACCTAGCTGATTGGTCAAACTTTAAAATAATTTGATATTTTTAGCTTGACTGTTCGAAGGATCTTATGGGGTCTATTATATATAGGTCAATGTTCATGGTCAAAAATTGCATTTATGTGTTGATCATGGCTCTTAGCATCAGGTTAATGTTTACGTCCACATTTCTTAACATGTAAATTTAACTTCAACATTTTTTATCCAATCATCATCTAACTTATATACTTTATTATAAATGGGACGATGATCATATCTATTGAGTTCAAGATCATTGGATGAAAGGTCAAGGTCATGAAGGGGTCAAAGGTCAAATGCATTTACATATACTTTTAACATATTTTCTTCAAATTTTCAACTGATAAAATTTGCATTATGTATCTTTTGAAATGGTTGTTATGAATTTACCTCTGTGTCATCACAGAAAAATTGTGACCCTTGATTTAATGAAAATTCCAATGTTTTCCTTCTTGACACATCCAGCTCGCCCCTTTGTTTTCACTTTTGTTTTTCTGATGGTATCTGGGTGTATCATTTCTTGTTCTCTGAAATTTCGAATAGTCGAGCTGTGCTGTCCTCTGACAGCTCTTGTTAAATCTTCATATTAACCTCTCAGGAACACTACAAACTACATAGTTTAAGATAAATATTTAGCTGTATGTTTTATTTATTCATAACCTTATTAGGAATATTAAGAAAACGTCTTAAATCGATAGAAAAAGGTGTTTAAAAAATTGATAAAATCTGACTTAAAGGGACAATGTCCATAACTTTTAGCTTATAAAACACACACTAATTATGTTCGCAAACATTACACACTAAACATTATTGAATATTTACTAATTAAAAGCAAGATTGTTTGACGGAATTTAATTGCGGTACAAAAAAAAGAATAACCGGTTCGGGCGTTTGAACTCACAGCCCAAACTAAAACTGAGCTAACCGGGCTATACATATTACGCAAGACATACTATGGTCAAAACCTAATGCGCTAATGGAAGTCACGTGATCGCAGAAAAGGTAAATATAGTGGGTTCCACTTTATTTACAAATAATAATTAAAAGCTTCTTTTTTTCAAACTCATGAATGTATTACTACAGACTTCTTAGGGTCAATGCTCATGTTTTCATGTTTACATTTGAATAAAAGTCAGACGTTATTTGGTTATTGCTCAATATCTGCTTAGTTACAGACAGTGTCCCTTTAATCAAAATATTGCGAAGAAGTTTTACGGACCCGGTGATTGGTGTAGTTCAAGTTAATTTTCGGCATTACACCTATAATCTTCAGTTAATGGGTGTCCCTACTGTCATAACAAGTTGATAATATATCGAACGACTGTTTGTTTATTCAGTAAGTCTCGTCGCATGCTTCGAGACGCTGGTCGCAATTTCATTGGTTGAATGCATACTCATAACCCAGCCTTGATTGATTTGACAGGTGAGGCATGGGAATCGAAATTTGGACACGCAACAGATACACGCTGTGTCTTACAAATTAAGGTTAAATCAACCATATTTGGCAAGTTACTGATTTCTGGGAGATTTAAGTGCTTCCATGTGATCAGCATGATCGGTAGTCAAAGGCAAGTCTGGTAGGCTCACAGAGAATGCGGAAATCTTGACTGCTATGATGTATGGAAATATCAAAATCGTAAAAAGGGCTGGTAATGTCAGAAGGCTCGGATTAGATCTTTGATAAAGGTTTTAAATTCTGTCTGAAAAGTGCTTGGCTTTTATTTCTTCTTTTTTGTCGACTGACTGATAATCATTCAATTATATGTTTTTCACATTGTCAAATACATAATTATACTAACAGTCTATTAAATAATTTTAGAATTATTTTATATTTAGAATTTTATGATTTTTAAGAAACTCATTTCTCATTGAGATATATATACAAACATTTTTAATCTGTTTCTCAAATGCTCTGTCAGTTCTCACGACACACTCAGTTCATCATAATGGCATGATGTGATGTCATAATACCAGGATGTGATGTCATAATACCATAAAGTATTGTCATGATAGAAAAAAACAAATGAAAATATGAATGAAGGATTCTGATTGGTTTAGTGATAAAAATTGTACCAATGAAACCAGATTTAAAACTCTGTACATTCTCAGAACACATTGAGCTTTTACTTGACATTGAGTAATGCTTGAGGTTCTTGAAATCCAGAAATACAAAATTCTAATAATACAATAATTCTAAAATGATTTAATAGACTGTTATACTGTATGTTATATATTTTTACTTTCAGATGTTTTACTGAGGATCAGTTTGTCTAGAGACAGAAGCAGAGATAACTCTGTTCATAGTTCAAACTTCGGAAGTAAACAATTCTTCCAATGAGGCTGAAGTCCTTTAAGATGTTGTTCAAGATTGGAGTAACGGTTATTGTATTGGTTGCAATATACATGTATTACGCCATCATTAACTTGCATTCGAAAGAAAATATCGATGAGAGTTTGCAGATAATCAGTCATAAACAGGTGGATGATAGCCAGGTACGATTGGATGCGGGACAAAGTAAAGAAGATTCCCTTGAAATAAAACATGTAGTGGGAGATGATATTAACGAAGAAGATTCTCGTGAAATAAAACATGTAGTCGAAGATGATATTAACGAAGAAGATTCTCGTGAAATAAAACATGTAGTCGAAGATGATATTAACGAAGAAGATTCTCGTGAAATAAAACATGTAGTCGAAGATGATATTAACGAAGAAGATTCTCGTGAAATAAAACATGTAGTCGATGATGATATTAACGAAGAAGATTCTCGTGAAATAAAACATGTAGCTGAAGATGATATTAATGAAAACGACCAAAAGAAAGGAGAGGATAAAAAAGATGAGTTGACGAAGAAGAATTTAAAGAGTTTTGTGGATCTAGAGGAAAAAATTGATGTTGTGGTACCGATAACGAAAATGGATCCAATTATTGAAAGAAGGTATGAAAGCCCTACTTGCAGTGTTTGTTTCCTTATATAAGTGGTGCCGAAAAATGGAACCATTTCCAATTGCAGAAAGTGTTTTTTTTTCCCAACTGGACAAAAAAAATCCCAATCAAAACAAAACAAAATATATATATATATGAACATATTTAGAAAATTCAGGGGCAACAATTCATCTTGTATTAACTTTGCTTCAGAAAATCTCCAGGGAAGGAAGTTTCATGGATTAATTGAATTGTTTAATGGTTCTTTCCTGTTAGGCGCCGTATAACCTTTCATGTGTTGATGCGCCGTAAAACAGAAAAAATAATAAAAAAAAATTTTGTTTGTCTTTTAGGCTTTTAAAGCATGTAAGTTTTGAACACTCATGTTATGTAACATGTTTAAGAAGATATGCTTTTGATGTTGTTGATTTGAATCTAGTATATTAAGGATTAATTCTGGAAAAAAAAGATTTTCCTACCAACCTACCCTAATTTTTTGGGTCGAAAAGACCACAGACCTTTTTTGCCTAAGGATATTCCGAGTTTACCTAGTGGTGCCAGTTAGGCTTGAACATGTGCTCTCTGGATTCAGAATCTAGAGAAGGAATTTTTATAGGTCAAAAGGTCAATAAATGGTTTATTTCATTCCAAATTTGCAGGAACATAGATTTTAACCTATATAAAGAAAAAATCTTTCTCTCCAGCTGTTAATGTTTGTATCCTGCTCGACAATGGAGGCAAATTTGATCTCCTAGAAATCTAGAAGGAAGTCATTACTCTTGGTATTTGGATGTAATATGATAAAAACATCTGTTTTCTAGCCAGGGTTGATTTGATTCTAGCTATACCCATGTGTTGAAGAAATACAAAGCATATGTACGTACCTTTATTTAAAGCCGGAATATGTTTATTTTCAGCATTAACGGTGGTAAAACAGACTTTGTGTCATGTAGTTGTGTGTAAAATTACCATCAAATTTGCATTTAAACCACTGACATGACTGATGTCCTCATTACTTAGTTAAACATAATGATTCCAAAGTCACCATCTGATAAAACATCAGGTTGACTTTTTAACAGTTTTCATTCTGCCCGTTTACTGCAGTGAATGCTTGTTTTTCGTTCAGCTTCGGAGAACGCAGAAAGCGGTGACGTCATGCACACTTGTTACGAATAAATTATGTTTTGTATAAATTTGTTCATATTGCGCATTTGTTACTGTGACGTTAAAGGTTTTGGCTGTGTACAAAATTATGTAAATTAGTATTTTCCAGACTCGTACGATGTCTGATGAGCTGACTCACAAACAATTGGTGCGGGTAGATTCGATTCAAAATGTCTTAAGCGAATCATCAGTGACGGTGGTAGGAAACGAAATCTAGTTTGCTGAAGTGGTAGCAAATCTGTCTTTTTTTTAACACGCATGTCTGTTAATTATGAGCCGTTTGAAAATTTAGTATTGGTACAAACAATTTTCATATTTTTGGTTTAGATAAACCTATTCCCGCTTTCACCAATGTGTTCCGATGTTAACTGAAAAGACAGTTATTATAGTAAATAAAAGACGTTCGATCATATTATCTCGTTGTGAAAATTATATATTCTCTGATCTTGAGTTCTGGTCATGTGCTCTTGTAATTTTGGCTGCTGATCATGCAAATACTCGTTTTTGCTGTAACTGTGAGCTGGTGAGCATAGAAATATAAATAATGATAATAAATTGCAATAATTCTATATTTGACATGTAACTGTTATTTCAGCAAGTCTAAACACTGGAGAGAGGGTCTACATATATCTGTTGTATGTTGTGGAGACAGAGTCGAGGAGACCCTTGTGATGTTTAAATCAGCCGTCATGTTTTCAAAATCACTGCTCGTCTTCCATATATTTGCAGACGAAAATTTGCAAAAAGAGTTCAAAGAACAGGTTCGTTATATAAAATCAAATCTTTTTAATTGGTTATATGTAATAATGTAGTATTGTTTGATTTGACTGTATAAACCATCATTTTTCCAGCACATTTAGGCTACGTATGATGGTTGAGTTTTATTGGTGGAGACAGACCACCCGCTTATTCCTTGGAAGAACTAGTACTGTAGACGTCCTGCTATCCATAAAAATCAACACTTCTCACAAGTCGAGCTCCCAGTGGGATTCAATCCCTCAGTGGTGAGAGGCGAGAAGTGAGAAGGTTTGAAATGCAGCATTTTTATCCTCTCAGTCATGGATGCAACCAAGATGGATTGTCACATTATACGCCCTACTATCCCTAAAAATCAACACTTCTCACAAGTCGAGCTGCCAGTGGGATTCAAACCCTCAGTGGTGAGAGGCGAGAAGTGAGAAATTTTAAAATGCAACATTTTTATCCTCTCAACCACGGATGCACTCTGTTAACAACAAATACAATTGCAAATACCAAAGATGTAAAAGATGCTCTAGGGTAATAAATAAATAATAGGGTCGGTCGGGTTAGTGGAAACAAACAGTTTTTTCTTTTAAGCCTAACCAAGATGAATCGTAACATTTTGTCCATTTCTGCTACACAAATGACAGTAGACTGTGTGTGTGTATTCTGAGGGTTTATAGACATATTGTTTGTAAGGGAGTAATAGAGGAGAATTTTCATTGAATAGTGCTATGATTTGACCCTGAATAAATGTTAAGAAATGAATGGCTAGGTGCATATTAAGTGATTAATCGTATCTTTTGGCAATTTAGTTGTCAGAATCATGTTGTTAAATTAGTATAATTTAGTATTTCTTGCCTTTATCTATGAATAATTTTAATATTTCCTTTACTTACAGCTTGATTTTTGGCCACCAAAATTCAGAGAACGTATTGATTATCACATTTACAATATTACATTTCCACCGAGTGAGAATGGTCAGCAGGACGATTGGAAGAATATATTCAAGCCTTGCGCCGCTCAACGACTCTTTATACCAGTAAGTTAATATAAACTGTTTGGGGTTTCTTTAGAAAATGTTAAAAAAAAACTACGCCAGGCTAAGAGCGTATTTTACATACTTTCATAGTGTTTACCTATCTGTGTCGGCCTGATGCAAGGCATATTGTAAAATAAATATTAAAATACTGTAAAATTGTTCATCAAAACTCTGTACAGGTGTTCAGGTCATATAATAGCGTATATGTGCTTATTAAAAGTATAGGTTTATTCAGGGGTTCTTGAAATGCCCATGATTGAATATGCCTAAATTAATTATGCGATGCTCTTTTCTTGGGGTTTGGCCTGGCTGGTTAAACCCGTTTCTATTGCGTCTATAGAGTCTGAATTCTAAAAATATCTTAGTTAGGCCAACAAAAAAATTACCTGTTTCCGTTGGCCCAACCGACCCTATTTTTAAGGGGCCGACCCTAAAACTTTTTATGAAAAATAAATAAAAATAAATCTTTTTTTTTATTTGTTCTGAACAATGATTTATCACAATATATCGAGGTAAACTGACATCACAGAGAAACTTTCAGCTGTATCATCAACTTGTATGGGGTTTATGAGATAAATACATGTAGAATCTCACAATATCTTGCTTCAAAAAAAAAATAAAAAAATAATGCCTTCCTACCGACCCTATTTTTTAGAGCATGCAATAGGAAACACACCTATTTTTTTGTATGGCCTTATATATATATATACTGAGGGGAAAGGGTTTAGCATGTTTTTGTTGCACCCTGGCAATAATACATTTTTGGTTGTAAAATCAAGAAACTACTGCCATAGACACACTATTTTATTAAACACACATTAATAACAGTCGAATATCTTAATGACTTAATGAACAAATGAACGTAGGGGTCAAGCCCGTAAAGTCCCAAAATGTCGGTATATCTTGTATACAGTATTATTTCATCTAAAAAACTTGCTAAACTTTTTTCCCTCAGTATATGTCGTCAATAGGTTTAGAAATAGTGTACATATGTTGTAAATATTGACTGTTGTTAGCAGGATTTGTATTTTAGGGCTGGCGTGGCGCAGTCGGTAGTGCGGCGGATTTGTAACCGGAGGCCCCGGGTTCAATCCTCCGTGGTGCCACTGAGTTCCGACTGTGTGTTCTGGGGCAAGACACTTTCCCTTAGCCTCGTCCGTAGGATGGGGACGTAAACCCTGCGGTCCCGTGTATCGGTCTATCCTCCGAGCACGTTAAAGAACCATAGGAATCTATTCGATAATAAGAGTAGGGCAGGTTCCCGGATTCCTATGTATCCTTCCCCTCTCTCTGGGGCGGCTCTAAATAACCTATACTGTGTTGATGAGCCATTAAACAACATTCAGTTCAATTCAATTCCATTAGTATTTATGAAAGGAGTTGTTACCATATCTAATATTCACTTACCATTAGATTTAAAGTAGATGTTGAAAGTTAATAGTAGCAACGGATAATCCCTATATAAAGGGACAGGAGTCCTTGGCTTTTGGGGCCAAAAACGTAAACAACTAAAACATATTCCAGAAGTGGCTAGTTAACTTTTCAAGAAGCTTATTGTATATTTTACAGTATTATCGTATTTATTCCTCAAATTTCAATAACAAATGTAAAATATGGGTGTTCGATTTTTACTATCTGTCTTCAACTTTGCAATATATACATAAACTGATTTTCGGCTGAGTAATGTCAGTGGTACAGGATAGAATGTGAATTTAACAATATACGCAGTTGACATTGCATGGTTGGAATCTTATTGTCTTCAAGCATCTCGCCGATTTTTGTAATAAATCAATTTGTCGTGTCTGTTTTTGACAGGCCTTACTGACAGATGTAGATTCCATTCTGTATGTTGACACGGACGTTATATTTCTGTCGCCCGTGGACGAAATCTGGTCCTACTTTGCCAAGTTCAACTCCACCCAGCTGGCTGCCGTCACCCCGGAACATGAAGACAAAGCCATAGGCTGGTACAATAGATTTGCCAGACATCCTTACTATGGGGAACTGGGTGAGTCATTGTTTCTGTTTCTGTTTTATCAAACTGATAAACCCAGGTCTAGCAGGTCTGTCAAAATAAAATATTATATAATTCTTACTTTGAAAGATTTGACCAAATATATATATTAAAAAAAAAGATAATTCAAAGTGGCATTTCTTGTCCTGGGTCGATCTACTCAATGTATTCCCTTGCCACACAGACGAGACTGCATTTGAAAAACATGACGTGGTCCCGCCTTAATTTCATTAAGCGATGGGAAAGCTTATATTAGCAGTATCTTATAACGGATTTCTATATACTATATAATTTCGACAATAAAACATGTTTAAAAACATTTTTTACTGTAACAAATGCGATAACATGTTGATAATTACCTATTAGTATTACATGTTTTAATTTTACAATATGCAAACTGTTTAAGCCGAAATTAAAGTTTTATTTCATAACCCAGCCAACCCCGTTTTTGCTTCTTGGAGACAGGGTTGGATGGGGTATGAAAGTTAATACTCGGACCACGTTATGAGTTCAGTCACATACAGATTCTAAAACTTGCTTGATTGAATGCATGAATGGTATTTTACGACACGTCAACACAAACAGGTCATATTTTGCATGAAATCTGATGAAAATGAACAATGAAGTAACAGTAGGTAATTATTAAAACTTTGCCAACAATTATAAGTAAAACTATTTTAACAATGGGATAGCATTGTAAAAAAATATGAACTATTGTTTGGGACGCTTGTTTCAGTCAAAGGTTTTTTGGACTTTTTAGACAAAATTCAACTAGTACCTAAACAAATTGTATACCAGTGAAACAGACATATTTAGTGGTAAATAAAAATATCTTACCTTTCAAAATTGGTTGTGAAATAAAAAAAAAAAGCGCAAAAACTGTTTTTGATGGTTCAATGCAAAATTCTGCTGCATGAAAAAATTGATTTTTTTTTAGAATTTATATCAAAAAACAATGTTCAATTGTTGGATAATATTCGTAAATTAAGACACCCTGAAATGTTTATAGCAAAATATGAAGGCTAACTGAAGTTATTTGAAATTTCTTAATTCTTTGCTGTCCCACCAATAAGGAATTTACATGGGGAAAAGCCCCATCAAAAAATTGTTTGGGCTGTAAAATATTTATTTTTTTATCCGATTTCAAAAACAAGCTTTTTATATTTACCACTAAAAATACCATTCTAGTGGTTTATAATTGATGTACGTATTATTTAAATCGCTCACTTTACTGCAGAAAAACCTTTGGCTGAAACAAGCGCCCTGAACAATATATCAATGCAGACTGGAAGCAAGCTGTGCAGAAAAGTATAAGACCAATAAATAAATTATAAGATGATTGCTATATTTCTTGATTTCCAAATATGTTGATGATTTATATAGCTTCCTTATTTTCTGTTTTTGTTTGCAGGGGTGAATTCTGGTGTCATGTTAATGAATCTGACCAGACTGCGAGCGTCGTCATGGTTACAGTCATTGAAGAATTATTTTAAAGAATACCGACTAAAGATTCCCTTTGGTGACCAGGATCTCATAAACATTTATTTCCATTATTACCCAGGTAGGGCTCATGATGATGTAGTATTGTTTCATCTAATGTATACAAAGTTCAGACTGACTGCATATGTTGAGAAAAAATAGCAGCCTTTTACTGCCTTGTTAAATGTTACAAAAACTTGACATTTTATCTTAGACTGAGCCAATCATGAAGGCCGAACATTCACAATTTCCAATAGCTGGATGAAAAAATCCTTTTTTTTTTCTCAAAACGTTTATGAGTTTCCATAACATATAATGGTAGATATCTTGATTTTTTTTTAAAAACTTGTCACAGTTTCGATTCGATTGATTTACAACAAAGTATAAACAAAACAAAAGTCTTCATGGATATACTTGAACACAGGGCCTTTTTTCCAAAAATTGGGAAGGGGCCTTAGCCTTTCATTTTGGGAAATTCAAGCGCGATTTTCAGCCAAATTGGGAAAAGGTAGACTGACTTTCAAGATACATCAATAAACAAATGGCAGTCTACATACATACAGTAAATAGAAAGTTGCATCAATTTAATAATTGAAAACAAAATTATTTAACACTAAAACAGGACTGGTATAATAGGACACTTCTAATTTTAACATCATTTACAAGGGTAACTGTCTGGACTTGAAGTCCTTAAAGTCATCAACAATTTGATCAAAGTCCTTTTGTTGTCTTCAATGAAGACCTCAGAAATGTACATAGGTCATTCATCAGGCTGAAAGAACGCTCAACAACAGCGGTGCTCTGCTTCACAAGTTGCTAGTCCGACTGACCCGGCACTTCAGTAGGCGGAGATTTGGCAAGTTGTGTTGTCAAGGAATTTGTCCATTTAACACCAAAGGTCAAAAGGCTGCGCTGGCCTTTATCATCTGCAGCCCTTTTAACAGATTTTCTGTAGTATTTTCCGTTTTTCGACATTTTTTACTCGCATTTTGTTTACGGTGTACTTGTTTTTTTTCAAATATTGTTTACGACAACCGTGTTAGAATAGGTTCTACAGTGTTCGGTTAAGAAAAACTAATTTTTTTTTTTATCAATTTTAAGTTTTTATACAAAATAATTATATAACATTTCAAACGATTCAATATTAAATAATAAGGAAATGACGACCGCGTCAAGTCTACATGCGGTTTAATAATCGCGTAAAATAACTCGGTTTGGTTCTCTCCATTAAACAAAACAAATGGCGCCAAGAGATCGTAACATCTCGGTCATAAGTGGACTGCAGTGCAGTACCGAGTCATTCTGAATGGATATTTATTTCGGTAAGCCAATAAAAAGCCTGCTTTCGGTTTCATTCGCTGCTAAATAATGTAGTTTTATTAACCGAACGTGTGAAATAGATTTCGGGAGAATCATATGTCAACATATTGGGAATTTCAGCATTGTATTTTTGGGAAATTCTTTCACCAAAATTGGGGGAAAAAAAGGCTTTTTGCAATTGGGAAGTCACCGAATATCGGCCTCTATTATAGAAGGAAAAAAGGCCCTGGAACATACTTTACATAGAAATTATTTAACTGCTGCATGGGATCGATTATAGGGAAATCCTTCACCAGATGGTAGACATGTGGTTCTTTTCACAAACGAGCGTTTGGGAGCGAGTGAAAAATCAAAACACTCCTACCATCAAGTGAAAGATTTCCCTATAATCCAACCCAGCAGTCAAATAATCTATTTATTACATTTTTAGCTCTACTGATCAAAGATCAGCAAAGCTTATGCTGTGGTGCGGCGTCCGTCTGTCCACTTTACAGGAATGTTGCCCTTAATGTCTAGTTGATCCTAGCCAAAATTCACGTTGATGTAAAATCCTAGATGGCCGCTGAAGCTAAAATATGATTTTTAAAAAGCAAGTTTGTAGTGACTACTTCTTGAAAACTATAACTGATATTGATATGGGACTTTTTCTAAAATGATCAGCATGACATGATGTTGGTCCTTGTCGAAGATCATTTTGATTCGACATTAAATATGGCTGACTGCGGCCATCTATGTTTACATTGAGTTATATAGTAAAAATTTGTAATGACTACTCCTCTCAAACTACTTGACAGATTTTCATTAAACTTCACAGGAATGTTGCTCTTGAGGTCTAGTTGATCCTAGGAAGAATTCAGTTTGGCCAGAAATTCAAGTTGGCTGCCATGGCTAAAAATAGATTTTAAAAATACAGTTTTGTGGCGGCTACTTCTCAAAAGCCATAAGTGATATTGATTTGGAATCTTTACCAAATTGACTGGCACAACATGTTGGTCCTAACCAAAATTCATTTCGACTCGATTTCAAACATGGCTGCCAGTGGCCATCTTTGTTTACATAGAGTTATATAGGAAAGTTGTGGCAATTACTCCTCTGAAATTACTTGATGGATTTTCTTAAAACTTCACAGCAATGTTGCTCTTGATGTCTAGATGATCCTAGCATAATTCAGGTCGGCCGGAAATACAAGATGGCCCTCATGGCTAAAAAATAGATTTTTTGAAAATACAAATTTGTGGCAACTGCTTTTCAAAAAACGTAAGTGGTATTGATTTGGAACCTTACTAAAATGGCTGGCTTGACATGTAGTGGGTCCTAAACAAAATTCATTTCAATTTGATGTCATACATGGCTGCCATCGGCCATCTTTGTTTACATAGAATTATATTGAAAAATTTGCGGTGATTACTCCTCTGAAACTACTTCATGGATTTTCATAAAACTTTACACAAATATTTCTCTTGATGTCTAGTTAGACCTAAGTAAAAACCAGGTCAGCCAATAAGTCCAGATGGCCACCATAGCTATGAATAGATTCAAAAAATACAAGTTTGTGGCGACTACTTTTCAAAACCCATAAGTGGTATTGATTTGGAACCTTTAATAAAATGACTGGCATGACATTGGTCCTAAACAAAATTCTTCTGATTCGAGGAATCTTGTGGCGACTACTTCTCTGAAAGTGCTGATCCTATTTATATAGAACTTCACAAGTTCCCAAGGCTGATCTAGCTATCAAAATCTATCGTTAGAGCTTCAAGGTCATTGACCTCTTGTTAATTAGTTTATGTATGATTTTAACGGAAAATGTTTGATTTTTGAAGGTCATCGGCGGATGACGTCTATGTCAGCAAACACTTTATTGATGTCACAATTGTTTTTGTGTGCAGAATTAGTTATTAATAATTAGCGATTATGAATATTCTTTCTCTGAGAAACCCCAATCTGTCAACCAGAGAAATGTAATTATAAAATGTTTTACTTGTCTGTCATCCAGGTCAGCTGTACATATTGAGCTGTGAGTGGAACTATCGACCGGACCACTGTATGTACATGAGCATATGTAAGCCAGCGGAGGTGACGGGTGTGTATGTGTTACATGGGTGTCGACGCGTGTGGCATGAAGATAAACAACCAGCATTTAAGGCAATATATACAGCATTTAAACAGGTATTGATATAATATTATAGGGTTAACTTAATGAAATTTTGAATTTTGCAATGGTATATCACTTTTATAATGGTCACAAATTTTGTTTAATGGCGACACGTTAGCGGAGCCATTTTAAACACGATTATCGACTGTTAAACAACTGATATACCAGCAAAAATGTAAACATTATATAACTTTGCTTGAGAAATTAAAAAATTACTGTAAATAATTATGTCAGTATTAAAGGCAGATTATTTAACTGATGGGGTCGATTATAGGGAAATCCTTCACAAGATGGTAGGAATGTGGTTCTTTTCAGGAACGAGCGGATGTGAGTGGAAAAAAAGACATGCCTACCATCGAGTGAAGAATTTCTCTATAATTGAACCCAGCAGTTAAATGATCTATTTATTACATTTTAAATCATTTTTAGCTTGACTATTCGAAGAATAAGAGAGCTTATGTAATCAACCTGGCGTCGGCGTCCCACATCAAGGTTTGCGTGTAAGCTGTGTTTACAAGTCTATCTCTCCTACATTCCTATCCTAGCACAACCAAATTTGGCCATGGGCTTCCTGATAGCATTATCTTAAGGGCTGCATAAGCAATTTTGGTTCCTGTAACACATGGGCTCCCATGGAACCCAAATTATGATAGCCCATGTGTCCCATTTCAAATCAAATTTTGCGTGTAAGCTGTGTTTACAAGTTTATATCTCTTACATTTGTTACCCTAGCACAACCAAATTTGGCCATGAGCTTCCTTATAGCATTATCTTAAGGGCTTAAAATGTGTCTATTTCACATCAAATTTTGCGTGTAAGCTGTGTTTACAGGTCTTTATCTCTTACATTTCTAAATTTTTGTCCTAGCTGAACTAAATTTGGAAATTGGTTTCCTTGTAGTATGTTGTAAAGGGTTGCGAAAGTAATTTTGTATTCTGCAAATTCTGGGCACCCATGGAACCCAAATTGTGATGGCCCATAAAATGTGCAATAAAGGCAGATCTAGGTTTGCATGTAAGCATGTGTATATCTATAATTTTGGTTTGGGATTTCGTATTGCATTATGCATCTTATTCATACTTCACCCATATTTGGGCATGGGCTCCCTCCTCCAGCCCCCGCCCCCACTCCCTCCACAACAACCTCGCTCCACACCCATTTTTTTTCTCCGTATTTCTGTGTTATTTTAATTCATTCTTACACATAGATTCTTACACATATATGTTGCCCCCCTCACACCACCCCCACCCTACCCCACCACCACACCTCTCCACCACCCACCCCACTCGAAACAATTATTTTTGTTTTACATTATTATACATATTTCTGTGTTGTTTTAGTCAATTCTTACACATAGCTTCTTACATATATATGTTGCCCCCAAACCTCCCCCCACCCACTCCGCCCCGACCCACCCCACTTGAAGCTCACTTTTTTTTTTTTACATATTTCTGCGTTTTTTTAGTCAATTCTTACACATATATGCTGCCCCCTCGCCCCACACCCCCGTCTCTCCCCCCTCTCGAAACTCAATATATATATTTTTTTTTTTACATATTTCTGTGTTGTTTTAGTCGGTTTTTACACATAGCTTCATACACATATGTTGCCCCCTCGCCACCACCCCCCGCCTCTCCCCACCACTCCCCACACTCGAAACTCAATATTTTTTTATTTATTTTTTTATTTTTTTAAATATTTCTGTGTTGTTTTTGTCAATTCTCACACATGTTGCCACCTCCCCCTCCGCCTCCGCTCCCCAACCCACCTCACGTCACCACTCGAAACTGGAATATTTTTTTATTATTTTTTTTTACATATTTCTGTGTTGTTTTGGTCAATTTTTACAAAGCTGCTTACACATATATGTTGCTCCATCCCATCCTCCGCATATGTTTCCCCCTCACCCCCAGTATCCCTACCTCCCCCCACCCCTCCTCCCACTCTTACACATAGCTATGTTTTGCCCCCCCCAGCCCCCTCCCGTCCACACACTTCCCCCTCCCCCCACCCCCACCCCCACCCCCCCCCCCCCCCCCCCCCCCCCCCCCCCACTTCAAAACTGGATTTTTTTTTTTCCATATTTCTGTGTTGTTTTGGTCAATTCTTACACATAGCTTCTTACACATATACGTTGTCCTCGCCCCCTCCCCCACCCCCTGCCTCTCTCCGCCCCCACCCGAAACTAGATTTTTTCAGATTCATATTTTAGATACACAGATGAAATATGAATAATAAAAAAATGAAATGCCACAATAAAAATTGCCAGATATCAGCTCCCTCCCCGAGTTGCCTTTCGACCACAAATTTCTTTTTTAAAATGACAGCAATTTTGGATTAAAACAGATAAAAATAATAAGATTTCACACATAATTTTATATCGGCCAAAGTTTCTATAGCAGCCGCGTCCCCCAACCCCACCCCACATTGTTTTAGCCTTGTTTTCTGATGGTATATACTAGCTATATAATTTATTATTCTCTGAAAAAATCGAATAGTCAGTCTGCGCTGTTCTCCGACAGCTCTTGTTAGCTCTACTGGCCAAAGGCCAGGAGGGCTTATACGATTACTTTTCGTCCATCGTCCATCTGTCTGTCCATCTGTTAGCAATTTTATAAAATCAACATCTCCTCTGAAACCGCTTGAAGGATTTTGATGAAACTTCATCACAATTTTACTTGGGAGGGTCCCTCTCAGATTTCTGTTTTTCGCGGCCGCCAGTCATCCAAGATGGCCGCCAAGGCTAAAACTAGGTCAAATTTAAGGATATTTCAAACAACATCTCCTCCGAAACCACCGATTCCATTCTGCTGAAATATCGTATACTTGTTCCTTGCCTCTATCAAGTTTGTGTTTTTCGTTAACGTCAAATAATAAAAATGGCCACCACAGTGACCCAAAGTTTACATAGACTTATATAGGAAAAAGGTTCGTGGTCGCCAGTCATCCAAGATAGCCATGGCTAAAACTAGGTCAAATTTAAGTAAATTTCAAACGACATCTCCAAAACCACCGATTCCATTCTACTGAAATATCATAAACATGTTCCTTGGGTTGACCTCTATCAAGTTTTTTTTTTTTTGTTATCGTCAAATAATAAAAATGACCGCCACGGTGACCCAAAGTTTACATAGAGTTATATAGAAAAAGGTTAAAAATTACATTTCTCTGAAACCGCCTGGAAGATTTTGATGAAACTTAAGTACAATGATATTTGGGATAGTCCCTCTCAGATTTATGTTTTTGGCAGCCGCCAGTCAACGAAGATGGCCGCCATGGCTAAAACTAGGTAACATTTAAGTAAATTTCAAACGACATCTAGTCTGAAACCACTTATTCCATTCTTGTGAAATATCATATACATGTTCCTTGGATTGGCCTCTATCAAGTTTGTGCTTTTCGTTTTCGTCTAATAATCAAAATGGCCACCACGGGGACCCAAAGTTTACATAGAGTTTTATAGGAAAAGGTTAAAAATAACATCTTCTCTGAAACCTCTTGAAGGATTTTGATGAAACTTAATCACCATGATATTTGGGATAGTCCCTCTCAGATTTCTGTTTTTCGCGGCCGCCAGTCGTCAAAGATGGTTGCCATGTCTAAAATTAGGTCAAATTTAAGACAATTTCTAACATCTCCGAAACCACTTATTGCATGCTTGTGAAATATCATAAACATGTTCCTTGGGTTAGCCTCTATCAAGTTTGTGTTTTTCATTATCGTCGAAAAATCAAAATGGCCGCCAAAGTTTACATAGGGTTCCTGTTGTTGGCCTCTATCAAGTTTGTGTTTTTCGTTGTCGTCAAATATTCAAAATGGCCGCGACGATAACCCAAAGTTTACCTAGAGTTATATATAGGAAACATGTTTCTTGGGTTGGCCTCTATCATGTTTGTTTTTGAATCAAATCATACAAGTGGAGCGTCTACAGGCCCTCTTGGGCCTCTTGTTTGAGTGAATGTTCGGCTTTTTTTAACGTTATCAGTGGATGACATCAACGCTTTATTGATGTCATGACTCAACGTCACAGTTATTTTTGTGTTCAGAGTTAGTTATTAATATTTGGTGATTTTGAATTTTCTTTCGAAGAAACCCCGATCTTTCACCCATAGAAATGTAATAACCATTGTTCCATGTTTTCAGCATGATCTTCAATCCACCATTCAGTATGACCTGCTGGTATCCATCAAGAATCACATGAATGCGGCCAATACGTCCAACTGTGGCACGTTGGCTCCAATTTTTACCCGACAGATACAAACCTATATAGACAGTCTGCATAAATCCAACAACACCGGACATAAAGAAGACGCTGAATAGCACATGAACATTTATTCAAAATCCTGAATGAACTAAACATCTGTGATATTTTTCACATTAAGTTTGTATAATAAGTTATGTATTAAGTTGAAAAATGAAACATATACTTGTGATAACTATGATTTCAATTTTCTGTAAAAGTTAAACCTTTTAAATTATTGTTATTAGTATTTATAGATTTTAAGATATTTATGCCAAGGTTACCTAAGGTATTTTTATTGTGAATTTAACAAATAATAATAATATTGTGAGTGTCTTGTCCAAAAAATTATCTAAGCATAAACTTAATAGAGGATTTTAAATCTTGAACATAGATTTAATGTAGATTTAATATATAAACCGGTCGAGAAAGTTTATTCAAAAAGGGCAAGTTTTAAGAAATGAAAAAGTTTCATTACACATGAGTTTTGAGATTCTGTTTATTATAACCTTTCAGTGCACATTCTTGCTGTAAAGCTGTGCAAAATATAAATGCATTTTTCCGCTATGGTGCAATATTGGTAATTTGTTTTATAATACCAGTTGTAAAATACAATAATGTTACAGTCAGTGTGGCCATGAGCCATTACTTCACAAATGGCTGAGGGACTTGATTATATATTATATATTATATTAGGGGTTAAGGGTTAACTGTTGAAGTTGTATTAACTCTGTTTCCCCAATGTTGGGAAGTTTCTGAATCCTTGTATGATACTTTTATCTCAATAAATGATGCTTGAATCAAGAAAGTTTGTAGCTTGTGTCCGTTTTGGCACCATATAACCTAAATTGTGTTGCTAATTCAGTTAAATTTCTTTTATTTATTCTTACGAATGTATTACTACAGACTTCTTAGTGTCTATGCTCATGTTTTCATGTATATATTTCACTGAATAAAAGTCAGACTGTTATTTGGTTATGCTCAATATCTGCTTACTTACGGACAGTGTCCCTTTAAGACTTGTTATAAATTATAATTTTTTTTAATTATATCGCTGTATTATAGGAAACTGTTAATGTTCCATCTATATCTATGAAATATTTCATGTTTTAAATGGCCATATCATACCTGTATGTTTTAAACAAATTAGGCCCCAAAGTCTGATGTACTCCCTTTATATCTGACTATTTGCTAATTTAGTAACTGTTTGGAAGAGGGAAACGTCTCGCGTCTTGCCACGTTCATATCCGGTGAATTATGTACAGTTATGTTGAGTTTTTCTCGGTGTACAATCACTTTTAATATCTGTTAATTTTGTTTTTATCTCTACCGGTCAATGATCATCTACCGGTCAATGATCAGTGGAGCTTATTACTTGGTGCGTCGTCCGTCATCTTCCCTTAGACATTCGGCCATCCCTTTGTAACTACTTGATGGATTTTTATAAACTTTACACAAATGGTGCTCTTGATTTCTAGTGGTCCTAAGTAACATTCACGTTGACTGGTAATTCAAGATGGCCACCACAGCTCAGTTTCTTGACAGTCGAGCGCTTTAAGGTCATTGACCTCGTTTTATATTTACATTATTTGTTGTGTGTTGTACATATTCTGTTTTTGATAATTTACGTTTTATGTGCAATTTTCATGCTTACAATTTGCTTACGATATGACCAGATCTAAACGAAGCCATTATCTTTTTTTATGGCAGAATATGAATCAAAACATTTCTAATCATTTTTTAACCTTGTACATATTTTTTTTGAATATTTTTAATTATATGCTTATGCATATCTGTGGATTTTGTTTTTGCCATCTTACTGAAGGAAACATTCCGAATGAAATTTTCTCTAATCTAAACAGTTTACATGATGACCTTTGTATGTCTGTGTCATATGTGAAGCATGGATGACAAATGTGGATATACTTAGTTGACTATGCAAACAAAGATGGCCGCTGACGGGCATGTTTGGCATTAAATTCAGGTCAGTCCACATTTTAAGATGGCTATCATGGCAAAATATAATATTTTCTCCAATTTCCAGCCATGCGAGAGGAGTGTTTTTTATACCCCGCTTACACAAAGTGAAATGGGGGCTATATATAGGAATAGCGCTAATGTCTTGTTCCGTCACGTTCTACATTCCTGTTACTTGCATTTCTAAAACAGTTTCGAATGGATTATTTCATATACACATAGCAACTGTTGATTGCCTGATTTATTACAGAATTATGGCCCTTTATTTCACTTAGAATTTTCCACTCTAATTACCATGTCCCTCTACATCCCACATTGTTTATTGCCTAATTTATTACAGAATTATGGCCCTTTGTTCCATGTAAATGAACTGTGGATGGATTTAGAATTTTCTAATCGGTAAATGACATTGCAAAACTTTGATTATGAATTCAGTTTGTTTTGCGGGAATCTAAGACGCGTCATGCTAGGTTGACGTAACCAATAGGAAACCTTCGAGTTATGCTTATGCGAAGAAGTGAATGAGATGTTGCGAATGTGAAGAGAAATGACCACCATTACTACTAGTATATATGCATGTGTACAAGAACGTTCTGACAGTGTACTATGTACTATGTGTATTATATATAAGAGTCTTTCATGGGTATTCGGTGTAGGTCTGGAATTTCAGCATGAGATAAAACTGTTTTTATTGATACCGAGGCTCGACCAAACAATTATACCGAGGTATGGAATTTCCCTATCTTCACCACATACCCATGATTGTTTCTGTTTCTTGCAAGCTATTGACATTAACCCAACTCTGCAGTCCTGCAAGCAAGACGTTTCTAGGCCCATCAAGACTGTATTTTTATGGTCCCCGAAATTAGTTGCCATCATGTCCGTCTATCCGTATATCTGGGGAGCATATAGTTGCCATCAAGTACATCCGTTAAGTCCCGCTTTTTTTGTCTTCTTCTACGTTTTTTATCCAATTTTCATGAAACTTTATAGGAAGTTTCAATATAATGTCTAGTAGCGCAAATTATCGGTAGGTTCCGGTTGAACGATTTTTGGCGGAGTTATGGGACTTTGAACATTTTCGAATGTAAACCTTGTCTGCTTAACTCTTCCTGTTTTTCATCCGATTTTCATGAAACTTCACAGGAAGTATCAGTATGTTGTCTAGTAGTGCATATTATCAGGACGTTCCGGTTGAATGATTGTTGGCATAGTTGTGGGACTTTGAAGTTTTTCCAATGTTTGTCATCTAATTTTCATGAAATTTCACTGCATTTTCCATCCAATTGTATTTCACATGTGTACCTTTATTCGGGGAGCATCCATCGATTCTACCTATTTCTTCTTTATTTTGATGTAATTGAAGTGCCTCTTGTTTTTGTTTGGTTGGAAATCTCATGAATTTGTCACCGTTTTATTGTGTTCACGATTTTAATAATTTACTTACAATGCATATATTGTATTAAAATATAATGCATTAATATGATTGAATAGAAAATATATATGACCAAGAATACTATATCTTTTGATTTCAGTTCCATCACATTTCAGTGTTATAACTCGAGACCATAGTTGTCAGTGTTGTATTCTGTTGTCTTCTGGTACATATTGCAATAAAGTGATTAATAACAAGCCTAAGACCTTGGTACATATTGCAATAAAGCGATTAATAACAAGCCTAAGACCTTGGTACATATTGCAATAAAGCGATTAATAACAAGCCTAAGACCTTGGTACATATTGCAATAAAGCGATTAATAACAAGCCCAAAACCTTGGTACATATTGCAATAAAGCGATTAATAACATGCCTAAGACCTTGGTACATATTGCAATAAAGCGATTAATAACATGCCTAAGACCCTGGTACATATTGCAATAAAGCGATTAATAACAAGCCTAAGACCTTGGTACATATTGCAATAAAGCGATTAATAACATGCTCAAGACCTTGGTACATATTGCAATAAAGCGATTAATATCAAGCCTGAGACCTTGGTACATATTGCAATAAAGCGATTAATAACAAGCCTGAGACCTTGGTACATATTGCAATAAAGCGATTAATAACAAGCCTAAGACCTTGGTACATATTGCAATAAAGCGATTAATAACATGCCTGAGACCTTGGTACATATTGCAATAAAGCGATTAATAACAAGCCTGAGACCTTGGTACATATTGCAATAAAGCGATTAATAACAAGCCTGAGACCTTGGTACATATTGCATTAAAGCGATTAATAACATGCCTAAGACCTTGGTACATATTGCAATAAAGCGATTAATAACATGCCTAAGACCTTGGTACATATTGCAATAAAGCGATTAATAACAAGCCTAAGACCTTGGTACATATTGCAATAAAGCGATTAATAACAAGCCTAAGACCTTGGTACATATTGCAATAAAGCGATTAATAACAAGCCTAAGACCTTGGTACATATTGCAATAAAGCGATTAATAACAAGCCTAAGACCTTGGTACATATTGTAATAAAGCGATTAATAACAAGCCTAAGACCTTGATACATATTGCAATAAAGCGATTAATAACATGCCTGAGACCTTGGTTAACTGAAGGTAAAAAACCTTTAAGGTTTAAGATTAGAGGGATATATTATATATTTTCAAATAGAGAAGTTGAAATTATAATCGTCGTCAAAAAAGCAATTATCTATTTTTTATTGATTGGGTTCTATGGTGCACCAAGGCAAAAAAAAAGGTTATAGGTCGCCAACTCAAATAAACACAGATAGTTATGAATCAGGGATGAAGTATAAATTTGTAAATAGTAATTAATCGCAGTGGAGCGCTGTGGTCTAGTGGTAGACCTTTGGACCCATGATCCAAAAGTGGTTGGTTCGATTCACGCCATTGCCATATGCGTTGTGTCCCTGAGCAAGACACTTAGTCTGCATTGCTTAGTACTGGTTCTACCCAGGAAGGCATCGAGGGGGATTCAGATTAGTTCATAGAGCTTTCGTTACAATCAATATAAAATAAATAAGTCAGTAAAGTTTAAACTGAACTAATCGCAGATGAAGTATAAACCTAAGAATAGAAACATAACACTCACAGATGACGTATAAACTTATGAAAAGTAACAAATCAGCTTGTGTTTTTTACATTGGTCAGCTGCTTATTTGTGTCATGAAAGATAATATGGCCTTCATAGGTTGATTTCAAAGTCAGTGATGAGATTTGCTTTAAAAAAAATTGAGTTACAGTGCGGACAAGGTTTTTCATTATTGCATCACGGTGACCTTGACCTTTTACCTACTTACCTCAAAATCAGATATGCACTAGACTTCATACTGATGCTTTGTGCAAAGTTAATCAAAATCCAAAAGGACTTCTAGGAGAAATAGGGCAGACAAGATTTGTGATGGACAGGTCATGGTGACCTTGACATTTGACCTCAAAATCAACAGGGGCCATCCTCTCACCACAGGCAGTCAACCCATGAAGTATGATGGGATTTGATTCAGGGAAAGTGGAGTTACAGCGCTGACAAGGTTTTTCATTAACTGTAAAATGTTAAGGTGCCTTTAACCTTTGACCTACTGACCGCAACATCAAACATGCACAAATAGACATCATACTGATGCTTTGTAGAAAGTTTCATCAAAATCCAACAATCCATTTAGGAGAAGTAGCAAAGACAAGATTTGAGATGCAGGGGTCACACTGACCGTGACCTTTTGCCTACTGACCTGAAAGTCAATAGGAATCATCCTCTCACAACAGGCGGTGTCAACCCATGAAGTACGATGAGATTTGCTTTAAGGTTCAGTCGAGTTTCAGTGCTGACAAGGTTTTTCATTATCAGATCAAGGTGACCTTGACCTTTGAACTATTTTATACCTCAAAATCAGATATGCACATCATACTGATGCTTCGTACAGTTTCGTCAAAATCCAACAAACCATTTAGGGGTAGCGCTGACAAGATGTGCGATGGACGGGTCACAGTGACCTTGACCTACTGACCTAAAATCAGATATGCACAACAAGCGATAATACTGATGCTTTGTACAAGTTTCGTCAAAATCCAACAAGCCTTATAGAAGGGGTAGTGCTAATCTCATTAAAATCAGACCCTTTATCATGTTACGATACTCTACATTATAGTGGAGCAGAGAGTATCAAAGCATAATTAGGATATGATTTTAATGAGATTAGGGTAGTGCAGACAATATCGAGATGGACAGACGTACATTCAGATGGTTGCAAGAATCAATGTCTCCCCTACCACTTCATGGATGGGGTAGGCATAATAATGCACATTCTATTCGACAGTAACCACACAACTGCAACACAAGTTGATATAGGGCATGCAAACTTAATTATGGCAAATTTTAACATGGCAATAAACAATAGCAAAACAAGCTGTTGTTTTTCAATATTTGTTTATTTATAGTAATGGCAACATTTTTGGTTTTTGGTACAGTATAAGTGAAAATATAGACTATACAAATGTACACTAGTATCCCACTCTATTACAAATGTGAACATGCATAGTTAATAATATTGGCAAGTGCAATGTAGCAACAAGAAGTGAACAAAATTAAAAGTTGTCACTATTAAAAACTGAACGTCATAACTCTCACAGAAAACTAAATTATAAACTTAACTAGCAGGCACATATAATAGGCCCTGTATGAAATGCCAGATCACGGAAATAAAGTGAGTTATCTGCCCTGTGTTATATACCAAGACATAGGCATAACGTGAGTTATCTGCCCTCTGTTATTTACCACGTCACAGGCATAATGCGAGTTATCTGCCCTGTGTTATATACTATGTCACAGGCATAATGCGAGTTATCTGCCCTGTGTTATATACCAAGTCACAGGCATAAAGTGAGTTATCTGCCCTGTGTTTTATACCAAGTCACAGACATAAAGTGAGTTATCTGCCCTGTGTTATATACCAAGTCACAGACATAAAGTGAGTTATCTGCCCTGTGTTATATACCAAGTCACAGGCATAAAGTGACTTATCAGCCGTTAAGCAAAGGATGGAGTATGATCTCATCTAGTTGATCTAGTTAATCAAGATGGGTGAAGCATGTCCATTTCATCTGTCTGCCATACTCTAACTTCCAATAACTGGTAGTTAGAGTACACCAGTCATTCTGACAGGTGTTATTTTCAATAAAATGATTTACAGCTGTTCAAATACAAAGGAAATGTCAGTGACTACGCTACAGTAATTGAGTATTAGGAATGCTTGAACCATTCAACTTAAATAATTAGAAGTATTACTTACAATTTTTAACATCAAACAGAAAGAAGTAGAATACTATATTTTCATTGTAAGAATGGTTCACTCGATGTAGACTATTTACCGAAAACTCTTGTACCAACATGGAATTGAATTAAATTGAACTGGGTTTTATGGAGCACCAACACAAGAAAGGTTATATGGCCCCTAACATTTACATATGGCGCCCTCCATTTACATCAAGAGAATGGGCCTCGAACCGTCTAACCTGCAGAACTGCAAAGCTGCTGCAAATTCTATACAAAACACAACATTTACGAGGATCCACATTCCACATTTGCATACGTGGTTTGTGTCATGATGGAGGACCTTGATTGAGCATGATAAAAAAAGACAAAATGAACATGAAGGGTGGGATGATCTAGTGGAATCTGCAGTGGTTGTATTCTACCACAGCATCCACACGGGCAGTACCGACATGGAGGACACACTGTCCTGTTAAAGTCCCTTAAGTAGCCGGTGTATCATTCCTGTCTTTGTTTTATTTGTACATCATCTCTTTTATTTCACCTTCTTATGATTACCACTAAAGTCAGTTCCGTTGAGTTATGGTAAAATCTGACAGTTCTACACATGGACATCTAGAGATTTATATTGAAACGTACCAATGTTTTCTCCAAGGTAGAGAATTCGGTAGATACCATACCAACGTAGTGATAGTTGATTAACTCCTACCCTGTGGAATTAGACATAAATGATACCATACCAACGTAGGGATAGTTGATTAACTCCTACCCTGTGGAATTAGACATAAATACTTTCACTAGGAATGTGAATTAGACAGCCAATGTGTACATTTGTCTAATTTTTCTGAGTATCCTCGCTGCCTTCATGGTGGGGGCAAACCCGCTGCCTTCATGGGGTGAAAAACATTGTATACTGCAAGATTCCCCATATGAGAAAGAAACAACTCAATAACTAACTATATAAATCTTGAAGTAGCGAGTATTTATAAAATGCTTAGAATAAAATATTTAAAGCTATTTGCTTGAGTATTTTACACGAGTAATTTTAACTTTAATGATCTGCCAGGAAAACCTCGGTGACTGAGTCACCGAGTTCTACTTATCAAACAGGAATCCTGTTCAACAAATTATAATTAAGAAAGCTAATTCCAGCAAGTTTACATTATGCAAGATCAGGGACTTAAGGATCATTCCACAGTGTTGAAATTCCCAACAACCACGTTTGGTTTAGAAACAAATACCTATAACAAATATTCATCTAACAAGGCATATACGGATTAAATACACCGTGTTAGAGAGAATGTAATGAAATAAAAAAAATAATTGATAAGTTCATAACTTACTGTTTATTCCCATTCTCCCAAAATAAAACATAGTTTCAATGCAGCTTTTTAAATAATTTCAATTGTAGTTGGAACACAGAATATACTTAAAGCTGTTTCATTGGTTTATCAGCATTTAAATAACGTCTGAACGTTTTTTATAGAAATGCCGACATGAACATGTTTTGAATTGAATTAAATTGGGGTTTTATGTCGCACCAACTCAAGAAAGGTTATATGGCGCGAAACAGGGATGAACAAGCCAGGCTCATCCTCCATTTATATCTAGATAAAATATGGAGAATGGGCCTACAACCTTCTAACCTGCAGAACTGCAGAGTTGCTGCAAATTCTATGGTAGACACTTCATTTACAATGGAGCCACGTTTCCACATTTGCAAATGCTGTGTCATGAAGAAGACCTTGAATGAGCATGATAAAAACAAGAGGTCAATGACCTTGAAGCTCTACTGATTGATTTTGATTTCAGGAAGTAGTCGCTACAAACTGTTTTTTTGAAAATCTATTTTTAGCTGTGGTGGCCATCTTGAATTTCCGGCCGACCTGAAATTTTGCTAGGATCAATTAGACATCAAGAGCAACATTCCTGTGAAGTTTCATGAAAATCCGTCAGGTAGTTTCAGAGGAGTAGTCGCTACAAGTTTTCATTATATAACTCTATGTAAACAAAGATGGCAACTGACAGCCATGTTTAACATTGAATCAAAATAATGTTCGACTCGGATAACCATCATGTCATGCTGATCATTTTAGAAAAAGTCCCATATCAATATCTCTTATAGTTTTCAAGAAGTAGTCGCTACAAACTTATTTTTTAAAAATCTATTTTTAACTGTGGCAGCCATCTTGAATTTCTGGCCGATCTGAAATTTTGCTAGGATCAATTAGACATTAAGAGCAACATTCCTGTAAAGTTTCATGAAAATCCGCCAAGTAGTTTCAGAGGAGTAGTCGCTACAAGTTTTTACTATATAACTCTATGTAAACAAAGATGGCCCCTGGCAGCCACGTTTAACGTCGAATCAAAACGATTTTTGATAAGGACCAACATCATGTCATGCTGATCATTTTAGAAAAAGTCCCATATCAATATCACTTATAGTTTTCAAGAAGTAGTCGCTACAAACTTGCATGAAAATCTATTTTTAGCCATGGCGGCCATCTTGAATTTCCGGCCGACCTGAAATTTTGCTAGGATCAATTAGACATCAAGAGCAACATTTCTGTGAAGTTTCATGAAAATACGTCAAGTAGTTTCAGAGGAGTAGTCGCTACAAGTTTTCATTATATAACTCTATGTAAACAAAGATGGCCACTGGCAGCCATGTTTAATGTCGAATCAAAATAATGTTTGACAAGGACCAACATCATGTCATGCTGATCATTTTAGAAAAAGTCCCATATCAATATCACTTATAGTTTTCAAGAAGTAGTCGCTACAAACTTGTATTTTGAAAATCTATTTTTAGCCATGGCGGCCATCTTGAATTTCCGGCCGACCTGAAAGTTTGCTAGGATCAATTAGACATCAAGAGCAACATTTTTGTGAAGTTTCATGAAAATCCGTCAAGTAGTTTCAGAGGAGTAGTCGCTACAAGTTTTCATTATATAACTCTATGTAAACAAAGATGGCCACTGGCAGCCATGTTTAATGTTGAATCAAAATAATGTTCGACTCGGATAACCATCATGTCATGCTGATCATTTTAGAAAAAGTCCCATATCAATATCACTTATAGTTTTCAAGAAGTAGTTGCTACAAACTTGTATTTAAAAAATCTATTTTTAGCTTTGGTGGCCATCTTGGATTTCACATCAACATGAATTTTTGCTAGGATCAACTAGACTTCATGGGCAACATTTTTGTAAAGTTTTATGAATATCCATCCAGTAGTTTCAGAGGAGTAGTCGCTACAAATAAAAGTTAACGGACGGACGGACGGACAGACGGACGGACGGACGCCGCACCACGGCATAAGCTCTGCTGATCTCTGATCAGTAGAGCTAAAAATGACAAAATGAACATGAAGGAGGGTCCTACCCCTCTGCCTCTAGCGAGATTTGCAGCGGTTGTATTCTACTCTGGCAACCGCACGTTTTGAAGTTTTGATAAAAATCTCAGTCTTGCATTGCCTGTTTTAGAAAGTCAGTGCCCAAACTAGGTTAGATAACAAAATCAAAATAAGGTTATCTACAAACCTAAATACACTGCACTTTAAAAATATTAAAAGTGAATTTTATTAAAAATATTTGATAAACTTCAAAACTGATGTCCATTACGTGGTCCGAGTATTAACTTTCATACCCCATCCAACCCCTTCTCCAAGAAGCAAAAACGGGGTTGTCTAGGGTATGAAATAAAACCTTAATTTCGGCTTAAACACTGCATATTTTAAAACTAAAAAAAGGTAATTTTAAACAGGTTATCATATTTGTTCAGTAAAAAATATTTTTAAACGTGTTTTATTGTCGAAATATCCATTATAAAATCCTGCTAATATAACCTTTCGCATCACTTTATGGAATTAAGGCGGGACCACGTTATGCAGATTATGACCATCTGAATAAATGGCCTGTTGAATAAAATTCAGATACTGGAATATGTGCTATTCAAATTCAATATTGTGACAGTCTTTAAAACATCACTAACCAATAATTATTAAAAATATTTAACCCTAAACCAAAGGCACTTTCAGATATGCACCATTGAATAGCGACATGATTTGTCTTCCCAATCATATATACCCTCAAACATGTCAAACAAAAAAGAATATCATTTTAAGTAGCCATTATTGTTAAAGCCATTTACCGACCTATCACAGTTTCAAATTTAAATATCAATTGCCCCCCCCCCCCCAAACCCCCACCCCCCCCCACCCCCCCCACCCCCACCCCATATAAGAACAACCCAAGTACAAAGTTGCATAAAAACATGAATGACGGCTTTCGTTCAGTTCCTATAACTTTCTAAGCCTGACCATCCAGTCCAAATTTGAATATGAACCTCAAAAACACACTTGAATTGGGGTTTTAAGGTGCACCAACACATGAAAGGTTATATGGCGCCTAACAGGAATGAATATGCCAGGCTCATCCTCCATGTACATCGAGATAAAATATGGAGAACGGGCCTAGAACCTTCTAACCCTGAACTGCAGAGTTGCTGCAAATTCTATTGTAGACACTCCATTTACGCTGGAGCCACGTTATAGTTTTTTCTGCCACTGCTCTAGTGATATGAGCGAAAAACAGCCATTATTTTCTAAATATGTATAGTATACCCCTCTTGCAGTATTCTACAACCACACGTGATGAGGTTTTGATAAAATTTAAAAATCTCTGATCTTGCATTGCCTTTTTTTAGAAAGTCAGTGCCCAAACTAGGTTAGATAACAAAATCAAAATAAGGTTACCTACAAACCTAATTACACTGCATTTTAAAAATATTAAAAGTGAATTTTATTAAAAATATTTGATAAACTACAAAACTGATGTCCATGCCATGGTCCGAGTATTAACTTTCATACCCCATCCAACCCCTTCTCCAAGAAACGAAAACAGGTTCGTCTGGTTGAATTGGATTTTATAGTTCCACCAACAGCTTCGTCTGGGGTATGAAATAAATCCTTAATTTCGGCTTTAACGCTTTGCCTACTGTAAAACTAAAACCTTTAATTGGTAATTTTAAACAGGTTATCATATTTTTTCAGTTAAAAATGTTTTTAAACGTTTTTTATTGTCAAAATATCCATTATAAAATCCTGCTAATATAACCTTTCTCATCACTTTATGGTATTAAGGCGGGACCACGTTATGCAGATTATGACCTTCTGAATAAATGGCCTCTTGAATAAAATTCAGATGCTGGAATATTCAATATTGTGACAGGCTTTAAACATCACTAACCAATTATCATAAAAAATATTTAACCCTAAACCAAAGGCACTTTCGGATATGCACCATTGAATAGCGACATGATTTGTCTTCCCAATCATATATACCCTCAAACATGTCAAACAAAAAAGAATATCATTTTAAGTAGCCATTATTGTTAAAGCCATTTACCGACTTATCACAGTTTCAAATTTAAATATCAATTGCCCCCCACCCCCATATAAGAACAACCCAAAGTACAAAGTTGCATAAAACATGAATGATGGCTTTCCTTCAGTTCCTATAACTTTTTAAGCCTGACCACTCAGTCCAAAATTTGAATATGAACCTCAAAAACAGCCATTATTTTCTAAATATATATAGTATACTTAGGAAACACACTGACTACTAAATACATCAAAGACACATCACAACTACATCATAAAATATTGAATTGAATTGGGTTTCAAGGCGCACCAACACATGAAAGGTTATATGGCGCCTAACAGGAATGAACATGCCAGGCTCATCCTCCATGTACATCGAGATAAAATATGAAATATGGAGAACGGGCCTAGAACCTTCTCACCCTGAACTGCAGAGTTGCTGCAAATTCTATTGTAGACACTCCATTTACGCTGGAGCCATGTTATAGTTTTCTGCCACTGCTCTAGTGATATGAGCGAAAAACAGCCATTATTTTCTAAATATATATAGTATACCCCTCGTGCAGTGGGTTTGCAGTGGCTGTATTCTACAACCACACGTGTTGAGGTTTTGATAAAATTTAAAAATCTCTGATCTTGCATTGCCTTTTTTAGAAAGTCAGTGCCCAAACTAGGTTAGATAACAAAATCAAAAAAGGTTACCTACAAACCTAATTACACTGCACTTTAAAAATATTAAAAGTGAATTTTGTTAAAAATATTTGATAAACTACAAAACTGATGTCCATGACATGGTCCGAGTATTAACTTTCATACCCCATCCAACCCCTTCTCCAAGAAAGGAAAACGGGTTTGTCTGGGGTATGAAATAAATCCTTAATTACGGCAGATTATGACCTTCTGAATAAATGGCCTGTTGAATGAAATTCAGATTCTGGAATATTCAAATTGTGACAGTCTTTAAAACATCACTAACCAATTATCATAAAAAATATTTAACCCTAAACCAAAGGCACTTTCGGATATGCACCATTGAATAGCGACATGATTCGTCTTCTCAATCATATATTCCCTCAAACATGTCAAACAAAAAAGAATATCATTTTAAGTAGCCATTATTGTTAAAGCCATCTACCGACTTATCACAGTTTCAAATTTAAATATCAATTGCCCCCCCCCCCCCCGCCCTCAAACCCCCCCCCCCCCCCCCCCCCCACCACACCCACACCCACACCCACACACACCCTTCCCATATAAGAACAACCCAAGTACAAAGTTGCATAAAAACATGAATGACGGCTTTCCTTCAGTTTCTATAACTTTCTAAGCCTGACCACCCAGTCCAAAATTTGAATATGAACCTCAAAAACAGCCTTTATTTTCTAAATATATTTTGTATACTTAGGAAACACACTGACTACTAAATACATCAAAGACACATCACAACCACATCATAATTTATTTTTTTAATTAAATGAAGCTGTTGAATGGTCTCATGGCAATCTTGAAGTATTTATCAAGCATTAAATTAAAATGAGTACCTCAATTTAATATGTAGAGCATCAATTTGAATTTAAACCTGCTTGCATATTATAGAAGGTATTAAAATGTCGAGTTTTCTAACTGCATTTTACCTTAGCCTACATAATTGGTAAAATATAATCAACAATTTAATAGTACTATTAAAACACTATTTGATTTAAACTATTAAAATGTTTATTAATAGTAAACTTGCAAAAATGCAAGTTCCGTAATAAAAAAAATAACGAGACACAGCAAGTTTTAAAACAACAAGATTGCCTAAAAGACAAAATTTATCATAAATACATTATGAAACATAATTATTATTGGTTAAAATAATGCTGTTAAGATTACCCCCGGTAACAATTATCACATTTTTTTTGTAGATCAGACAATTAAAGCATTAAAAATCCTAAGAGAAGTGACAAAACTATATATTTGAATGCCTATTTTCCCACTTCGAGATACCTCTGGTACATGTATTCACCATACATTCACATTCAAATACACCTCTACCACACAAATTAAAATACTGTATACCTCCGTTAAAACGATACATTCAAAAATACACCTCTAAAATACAACCATTATGTACCGTATACCTCCATTTAAATGCTCTCCCCTCTCCCCCTCAATTATTTTCTTAAGAACTTTATTTATTAGGAGTTACCTAAATAGTCTCACATCAAATTTATTGGTTTTAGTGATATAATGTTGGTTTTCTTTTTATAACGGCCTCATATACTGGTAATCGCTACCCTTTTTGAAAAAAGTGCATTGCTCCCAGGAGCGTTTAAATGGTGGTTTATGGTAAATGTTTTGTAACCAGCCTGAGTCAAGCTTTCATAACGTCATTGAATACACCCTAATTTATTTGGGATACAAATTACACATCAAGTTGTTAAACTGGTAGTTTAATTCATGTCAGGTCAAAAATTAAATAGGCACAAAATCACAAAACAAAAATTCAATTTAAAAATAATATCAAAGTTACAAAACCAATAGAGTAAATTGTTAGTGTCTAAAATCACTGGCTGTATTTGACTTGCAGAAAAAAGGAAAAAAAGGAACTTCATTTCTTTCGTGTTTTCTAACGCTTGTCAAATATGGCCTGTATCTTCTGAAAAATACATTCTATTTATTGGCCGGTCCTCCCTTGCCCTTGCTCCTCCTATTGACGGGGAGATTAAATGGGTAGTCAAAAGACGGCTAAAAAAACAAAACAAAAATACATTCTATTTATTCTATACTAAATCACTATTAATGCATTTTGCGTTAAAGGGACACACGGCAATCTTGAAGTATTTATCAAGCACTGAAAGTGTGTGTGTGTGTGTGTAATTCTAAGGATTATAGTCCGTCCACCAAGCAACTGACAGGCGTTCTACCCGATGATCATAGGTACACGAGTCTGGACTTTATCTGTGTGTTTGTGTGTGATGTGATGATATGTCTACTTGAAGCAGCGAACTCAATGGTTTCTTTATAGTGCTGCCAAACTGGAATACCACGCCGTAGTAGACATGATACCCCGCAGTTACATTATTCTGACACTGGTCAATCAGTTGTCTCGATTTATTTATCCAGTATCATTTTGACTTTAAACCTGCTTGCATATAATTAAATAATTTTGTGAGTTTTCTTTTCTTCATCTTATTCTACCACAGGTTTAAATATATTGTTGGTGCACTTTAATCAACAGTTAACAATATGCAAAAACAATTTGTTTTATACTTTTCCTATAATTAAAATTAATGATTGAACAAATGCAATTTATGCTGAAAAACTAACGGGACACCGTGAGTTTTTAAAAAAATCAAGATTGCCATGTGTCCCTTTAAGATTCCCAACCAGGTGTTCATTTCACCTGTTTGTTAATGTACCAAACAAATAATGATAATCTACAGTTTTTCAATGGGTGGGTTCAGGGTTCTCCCATAGGTTACCAAAAGCACTCTTGGTAACCATCGGTCACCGTCGTTAACCGATGGTTACCATCGGTGGCCATTGGTAACTCTAAGTTATCTGACGTGGTTGCTGATGGGAGAACCCTGAACGCACCCAATATTATTTTTTTCTTTTGACAGATTTAAGTGCTTCTTCTCTGACAAGTAGAACAGCATTCACCAATGCTGCATATACATGCAGGAGATATAACCAAGAATGAAGTCGGCAAGATTTATGGCAAGAGAAGCTAATTCATGAATGGAAACAGGCAATTTGTCCTCATGAAATTCATGAGAACTTCGCGTTAAAAATGTCACATATCAAGAGTCCAAACTAAGAATTTAAGGGGATACATCAGGGTTTTCTCTAGATTTTTTTTTAAATGTTCCAATTCATAATGAAAATGTCACATCATTCACAGTATGGTGTTTGCACCAACAAAGAATTACTTTGTAAATAACGGGTAAGTTTTATGCTCATTCTTTATCTTTTGGCCCTTTAGAATAGAATATATCATTATTTTTAAATATTATATTTTCACATAATTTTTTTTTTATTATTGTTTTCTTGAAAATATACATAAATATACATACTTGTCTTTTTTTTCACTCAAAATCACACATACAATTGTTGATACAATTGCAAATTAATACTGGTATTTTTTTTATTTAAACTGGCCTATCACAACTGTTGAATTATCCCTGAATCCTGTTTAAAACATAAACATGCTTTACAGACTGGTATTCAAAAGCCCAGTTCTGCCATGATTCTGATACCAGTCCTGTCTCTTTGGAAGGACCGTTTGCTGCAGACTGGTATTCACAAGCCCAGTTCTGTCATGATTCTGATGACCAGTCTATCTCTATGGAAGACCGTCTGCTGCAGACTGGAATTCTATCACTCAACTCTGGGAAATATTCCTCTATATCTGTGTAAGTTACTTCAAAATTTATTCCACACAGACACACCCTTCCTGCTCCTATATCACTAACAATGACGTCTGCTGTTCACTCTGCTGCTGGCCATCTTTGCTAGTATTGACTTCAGATACATTTTGGCTGGCTAAAACAATGAATTGCTGTATTTAACTTTAGAAAGCCATCCTCCACTACAAATTGAAACAGCAGATATTTCTGAACAACTATTGTTTTCCCCTGCACCGTTAGTTGTTACTGTTGTTGTTGTTTCATTTCTACGTGCCCCTTCTCCTGAAACTGGATATAAGAAATATTACATGTATAAAATAGCTAAGATTGAAATAGTAAAACCTATTAACATTTAAAACTTAGTGTTAGGATAATACTTACTATTCAAAGCAACTTAGTGTTAGGATAATACTTACTATTCAAAGCAACTTAGTGTTAGAATAATACTTACTATTCAAAGCAACTTAGTGTTAGGATAATACTTACTATTCAAAGCAACTTAGTGTTAGGATAAGATTCAAAGCAACTTAGTGTTATGATAATACTTACTATTCAAAGCAACTTAGTGTTATGATAATACTTACTATTCAAAGCAACTTAGTGTTAGGATAATACTTACTATTCAAAGCAGATAACAAAAATAATAATATTAAAACAATTTTAATATTTTTACATAACAGATTGTATATACCAAATACAATATAACTTTTTTCTTCTTTATTTAAAGTAGCTATCCAGCCAACAACAGCCATGTTTTTCATCATATGTACGCTGTGTTTCTAAACCTACTGACAACGCGGTATATATATAACTTGCCTACTTTGAGAATCTAAACTCTATAGACAAAGTATAAATGGCTTTAACCTGCCAGCTGCAGGCCAAAACCCCAAAACTGGAGCGTCGAATTAAGACTTACCAACTCATAATTCATTTACGCATATTCAGTCATAGGTAATTATCATGCTTGTTCCTACGCCCATTAATTACAGGTTATTATCATGCTTGTTCCCTACGCCATTAATTACAGGTAATTATCATGCTTGTTCCCTACGCCCATTAATTACAGGTGAGTAGTATCATGCTTGTTCCATACCCCCCATTAATTACAGGTAATTATCATGCTTGTTCCCTACGCCCATTAATTACAGGTAATTATCATGCTTGTTCCCTACGCCCATTATTTACAGGTAATTATCATGCTTGTTCCATACGCCCATTAATTACAGGTAATTATCATGCTTGTTCCGTATGCCCATTCAGGCATAGTGGGGACTATGTGTAGTGATGGTATGTCTCTCACTACGACTGCTGCAGTCAGTGGGAACAATTTCAAAGTAGCTATATGCCAACATATGTACACTGTTTCTTTACCTACTGATGAAGATATATAATTATAATAAGATAACTTTGCCTACCTTGATCGTTTTGACTGGCAAATATTGCGCTTGCAGTCCCAATACATATACAAGCTCCACCTTGATTCACCCATTCATAAACCGTACTGACCAATAGGGAGTCGGAAGACGGAGTCATCTCACCAATCACAAGCAAGGCACAATCTATAGGTATTCCTGGAAAAAAGAAATGATGGACAAATACATGTGCGCATTTTTTAATCCATGTACGTGAAATAGTTTCTGAGATACAAGCTTAAATACAAAACTTTCAACAATTTTTCCGAGTGGCGGGCGCATAAATATGTGTCCATACACACTGATGCAGACTAAGTCATAAATCAGCCTTTCAGTTATAAGCTCATGATAAGGAGTGAATGATAACAAAGTACACATTAATTTCACGTACTACAAACTATTTAACATATCTTTTTGTTTTTAACAGTTTATTATACATCTACAAACTCATGTCCCAATCATATAGAAACCACACAATTTGGTGCTCTGATCAACATCTAAATGAGTTCATGGTAAACTGACAATGAGGCCTGAATTGAATTGAATTGGGGTTTTACGGCGCACCAACGCAAAAAGGTTATATCAATGAACATTCCAGGCTCACTCTCTATTTACATTTTAATAGCAGAATTGGTGTAGAACCTTCTCACCTGCAGAACTGCAGAGTTGCTGCAAATTCTACGTGTAAAAAAAACGTTTTTCACTGGAGGCCACGGTCATTTTTTCCTTCGCCACTACTCAAGTAGCACCTGAAACAATACAGGGATCATGATGAAGACCTTAATGAACAAAAATTACCATGAATTCGGGTGGGGGTGTGGGGTGGGGAATTACCCTCTGCCTGGATAAGCAGCGATCCTATTCTTGCCTGGGAACCTCACAGGGAGCCTGAATCAAAATAATTATTAAACAAGTTTTCTCTCCATGTAGTTGTACCTTTTTTTGAGAGCAGCCTCAGTCAGAGATTTTACTTCATATTTGGTCGTGTCCACTAATCCACCAAATGTCTTCATCAGAAGCGAATGGCTCCAGTCTTTCACGAGAGGGTGATTGAGGATATACACAGACTTGGTCAGGACTGCCGTAAGCGATATCTCCGAAGCATTCAAGACACCATCGGCACCTGTTGAGATATAAACTTAGGATTAATCAATATGTAGTGCTCATTTCCAGGCATCCCCTTCCTCATGTCGACCCGATTTCTCATCACTCATGTCTCTTTCTCAACACTTCTAATCACTTGATCACCACCTTTCCATCAGCCTCTCTACTAACACTTCTTAATGGAAAACTATCACTGAAGGTGATGAATACCCCCGCTTTTTTATCAGTTATTACTATGTGTATATGAAGTTTGTGAACAACCCACTCAAAACTGTTTCAGAAATGCAACAAATAAAATTAAGTTATGTGATGCGACGGGACAACAATGTGCTAGGCAACGGGACATTACGGACAACTTGATTCCTATATAGCCCCCATTTCACTTTGTGAAAGAGGGGATATACTAATGTAGTTCTGTTCTAATCATATTGCATCACGAATATATAAAAATATGTTTTATGACAAATTCTTTTTGGATCCTAGCCCTTCTTACATTTCTATTGCTATGTAATAAATGGGTCACTTAATACAATAGTTCCAATGTAACTTAAAGTAGCTATCCCTCCAACAACAGCCAAATTTTACGACATATGTACACCGTTTCTAAACCTACTGACGATGAGGTATATATATAACTTACATATGTTGAGAATCCAAACTCTATAGACTTATATACATGATATATATAAATGACTCTAACCATCCAGTCAGAGTTACCAACTCATAATTCATTTTACGCATATTTCATCACGAGTATTTCAAGAATCCGTGAAAAATCCTATACTTTTAATTCGCACATACACATTATTATATGATCTGGCACCGATTTCACCAACAATTCCTGAAGTTTTACTTAAATACTTGAGAAAATACTTAACTAAGTCACTAAGTAAAACTTAACAGAAATGTGTTTCACCAACATAAATTAAAGGGACACTGTCCGTAAGTAAGCAGATATTGAGCATAACCAAATAACTGTCTGACTTTTATTCATTGAAATGTATACATAAAAACATGAGGATAGACCCTAAGAAGTATGTAGGAATACATTCGTGAGTTTGAAAAAAAAAAGTTTTATTAAATGTAAATAAAGTGGGACCCACAATATTTACCTTTTATGCGGTCACGTGACTTCCATAGCGCACTAGGTTTTCACCATAGTATGTATTGCGTAATATGTATAGCCCGCTTAGCTCAGTTGGGAGCGAGTTCCGACAACTTTACGCTCACGCACACTTATTTTTACTGCGAGTTCAAACCCACGAAGTGGATTTGCTTTTTTTTGTACCGCGATTGAATTCCGTTAAACAATATTGCTTTTAATTAGTTAATATTGAATAATGTTTAGTGTATAATGTTTGCGAACATAATTATTGGGTGTTTTATAAGCTAAAAGTTACGGACAGTGTCCCTTTAAGTGTCCACTTGATAACTATTATTAAATTTTAAGTTTTTACTTAAGTAAACTGGTTTGATGAAACATGTTTTCCTTACTTTAGAAAACTTAGGAGGTAAACTTAAATTAAGTTTTTAAGTAGCTAAGTATACTTAAGTACCGGTATGTTGGTGAAATCGGCGCCTGAACACCTGGATAGATTTTTGATAAACCATGTGTAGCGTAATTTTGCCATTATTTGGGGGGTTAGTTTCTTTAACAAGTGTCATGCGCAAACAAGATTTGAACTTATACAAATAGGTCTATTCGACCATTACGTGGTCCGAGTATTAAGTTTCATACCCCACACAACCCATTCTCAAAGAAGCGAAAACGGGGTTGGCTGGGGTATGAAAAACCAACATTAATTTCGGCTTAAAAGTTTGCGTATTGTAAAATTAAAACAATTCATAGGTAATTTTAAACAGGTTATCACATTTTTTCAGTAAATTTGTTTTTAAACTTGTTTTATTGTCGAAATATCCGTTATAAAATCCTGCTAATATAAGCTTTCCCATCGCTTAATGGGATTAAGGCGGTTATTCCCAGGAGAAATACAGTTCGCGAAAAAGCACCTTAGGAAACAACTAATTTGCTTTTGTAGACATGTGCTATAGACATGCATATTATTATTTATTCACCTTTAAGGTCAACTGACCAATCATCCTTTATGCCCAGAAACTCACACTTCCTGGGCTGAATTGTAGTATCAGTATAATAAACCTTGACTGAGTCGCCTGACTGAAACAATTCCCTTCTTTGTACATCTTGAGCAGGGTTTCACGATCCTTTGCCAAGTTCTCCTCTAGATGGTTACAAAGGCTGGCAACCAGCTGTTCCCGCGATATTATTTCTCCGCTCTCGCAAAGTGTGCTCGTAGCTAGGGCATACATAAGTTTGTCCCGACGTATATCTGAGTTCATATTTAGACCAATGCCAAGAATATACAGGTATTTTTCGCTAGTGTCAACTGAAATAAGATGAGGATTAAATTATACATGAAGAGAATGTTGTCGAGTTATACAGAAATTATCTAACTTGTGATGACTGATTGGGAAATAAACAGAAATAAACAGGCAATAGGTTTTAAGGCAGTTTTAGTTCATTTTTATGTCAATTTCTGCTCTTTAAACATAATTAAGAGGATCATTAAAACAAAGAAAATAACCAAGGGTCAAAAGGTCAAATGCACTAAAAATTCAGTTACATTCATTTTTCTATATTCTTGCACATAACTTGGTGTATGTAATCGTCTATGAAAGATAAAGAACATATCAAACAATTTTATTATTTCGAACTCGGACATCTGCCCGGGGGGCCCAGGTTGGGGGGTTGTGTGTGTGTGTGGGGGGAGGGGGATTTTTTTTTCATAATTATGTTTTAAAATGATGATGGGATTACACTGTATACATCTGTTTCCTCCTACGTCATCGGTGTGGCCTGGAGGAAGGAGCATCAAATACACTCAATTATGGTTTCATTTTTTTTTTCTATATTTGGTATAATAGTTGTCTATGAAAGAGATACACAGCATGTTAAATGATTTATTATTTGAAACTCGGGAGTGTCATTTTAGTGTAGGTTACGAGTTCAACCCCACGAAGCGGTACTTATTTTTTTGTACTGCAATTGAATTCCGTCAAACAATCTTGATTTTATTTAGTAAATATTCAATAATGGTTGGTGTGTTATGTTTGTCAACGTAATTAGTTAGTGTTTTATAGGCTTAAAGTTACAGATATTGTATATTGTATAACGTGGGTATTTTGCGATGGCGTGCCGTCAAATTCGTTCTAGTAATTATATTTGAAATATCAAACTATCTAAAAATATCACCCCAAATTTTAAGATTACGGTTCAGTTCTGCAGCTTCACCCCCGAAGTTCTTTTGACATTTGACCTCCAAATGTGACCTTGACCTTTGAGGTAATGACCTGATTTGTGTGCGTGACATACCTTCTCATTGTGATTAACATCATTGAGAAGTTTCATGGTTTTCCATTCAGTACTTTTGACGTTATGGCTAAAGGACAATGAACAGACAGACTAAGATGGTGCAATTACTATATTATTAGGGCGAGAACCAAATCAACCCTTAGATTTAGTCTTGTAATATTCATACAACTCATTTAAATTTTAATTCTTTTAAAAATTAAGGTTCATGTCTAAATATGCAAATTTATCGTCAACAATGGGTGTGCATGTTCGCAGACAGACAGACAGGCAGACAGCCAGGCAGGCAGGCATGTGCTAAATATATCACTATGTTTTCAGAGAATTGGAACACTATTCTAACATTATTTGTACACATTTAGTACAGGGTTCCTCATATACCTGTTATAACTCCTTTAAACTCTGCCAGTGCTCCCTGTAACTTATGACCTCTGACCCAAAGATCATTCAACCACTTTACTGTGACCCCAGTGAAATTGATGTCTTCCAGAGCCTGAAGTGTTGCTAGCGATGCTGCCGTATCTATATCATCCTCCTTATTCCTCTCTGGGACTTCAACGCCCTGTTCACATACATAACAAAGAAGTGTGTGGAATGGTTGATCTCTGGGACATCAACACCCGGTTTACATATATCAAAAAAGCATGTGAAAAGCTGATTTCTGGTTTGTCAACACTATGTTTATCTATAACAAAGCTTGTGGATTGATTAATCTCTTAAGCTTTACTGCCCTGTTTACGTATAACACAAACAAATATGTAGAATGGTTGACCTCTGGGACTTTTCTTTACTATTTGATTTACAATTATACTGAGGGTTGGAATTCCCTAACCGAACCGGATACTCATGACTGGTTCGTTTTCTTTCATATCATTGATAGTTTATGCATTGACATCGCCAATTACTAACGTTTGGCATCTTTGTTTTCATAATGGATATCATGCAACTGTCATCGTTGATATGAGTGTGCGATTTTTATCTTCCCCCATGTGTAAGACCACTCAGGCTTTCCATCACCCATGTAAAATACATCAAAAACCTTATCTGGTATGCAAGAATGCATAACCTATGGGAGCAACTGATTAACAAGAAGATCAGTAGAACTGATGGATGCTCCATTAACCAAATGCTTCATTTACAAAGGGCAATAACTCTAATTTGAATGAAGACAGAGTCATGGCTCTGCACTTCTCATTGCCCTCTATCATGGTGTAAAGTTTCATTCAAGTCCCATCATTAGTTTTCAAGCAATGCTCCAGACAAGACAAGTAGGGCGCACAGGCAAAGCTTTTCTATATGTTCAGGGAGTGGGGAGCATATAAAAAATGTTTACATACAAATTTGAATAATTTGTTCCTACCTCCTCCTTATCTCTGTGTATTATAAAAGACATGTACAGATTTCCACTGCTTTTAGCATTCCATTTCCGACCTTTTGACCCTCTGGCATTTGTCTGTGTGTCTGCAATGTAGCCTGTGCCATGTGAAAAACCTGGAAATAAAAAACATGTTTATAAAAATAGCAAATTAGTACATTATATATAGATAACAAACGGTATATTCAATCAACAATGTTAAGGCGACTGCCACAGGCTCACAATCTCGCCTACCAGTTCCTGTTCAAGCACAGAAGAAGGGTTGGGATGGTAGATGGTAGGGTGTAAGAAGGTATTGTTTGGGGCGCTTGTTTGAGCCAAAGGTTTTTTGGAATGTTAAGACAAAATTTAACTAATACATAAATAAAATGTATATCACTGAAACAGACATTTTTAGTGGTAAATAAAATTACCTTACTTTTTAAAATCGGTTGAGAAATAAAAATTTCACATGCAAAAGTTGTTTTCGATAGGGCCTTTTCAATGCAAATTCTGCTGTATCAGGTAAAAGCCCCACCAAAATAACATTTTGGCTGTAAAATATTTATTTCTCAACCGATTTTCAAAACTAAGGTATTTTTATTTACCACTAAAAATTCCAGTTCCAATGATAAATAATTTATGAACCCATTATATAAATTGTTCAAGTTAATGCTGAAAAACCTTTGGCTGAAACAAGCGCCCCAAACAATAGGTGATAGTGGACATAAATGCCCCGAGAAGAGTAAAAAGGAGGAAAAGAATGACCAAGTCCATTTGGGTGGAGGGGTTATGTTGCAGTGAATGGCTTCAACTAATACAAAAGCATACACCCTGTTCCCTCCAAAATACACAACCGATTTCCGTTGAGCAACTTGATCGTCTGTTTATTGATTTTCTCTGTCTTTCGTATCGTCCAATCAGATTTCAGTAAACAATTCATTCGCAACATCGATCAACTCATTGAAATGATTTGATTGGTCGATCAGGTTCCGGTGCTCAATCTGATGGGTGATAGTAGCCCCAATGTCAGTTAGTTGTGGGGCATGATCTGATGGGTGATAGTAGCCCCAATGAATGTTTACAATAAGTATCAAAGCAATATATTGGACATTTTACTTTTAGAAAACACCATATGACGAGGTCACTATATAACCAACAACTGCGATGTCGGTCAGGGTTTTAACTTGGCTCATTATATTCAAGCGCGAACGAAGAGGTAGGTATTTTACTTTACTTATAGCTTATTGATACTGCAAAACCTTAGTATGTTCAGATGTTCAGATATGTAAAAATGCTTGTAGTCAATATTATTTGAAAAGAGGCGAATAAGCAAAATGTCCAAATTAGATCCATAACCACTGGACATCACAAATGCACACATTTCACTTTTTTTTCACTCTGCAATAAACTAGCTATTGACATTTCTTTATATATTAGAGCTTGCCCAAGGCAATGTTCATACCTCGTTTCATAGCAATACCTTTACTGTTACTGGAGATATATGCCTTCAAAAAAAGTTCAACCGTGTATTCATGGTGCTGTCTCCATTGCAGCTGTCGGAAAAGCGATCCCTACATCAGAACAAAATTTGACGTACCGTTTTGCCTGGCTCCATTCTCAGCGTCATCCATAGTAGTTCCGGTGACCTCTGTATATATTATACGTCTGCCAATGCTCTTTGTCTTCAAGAGCTTGTAAACCTGGTCTACATCAAAACTACCCATGTTGTGTTCTAGTAATGCTGAAACTGCATAGATAAATATTTATTATTCACATAAGTACTAAAAATGTGTTTGATATTCTGTAAAGAAAAATCAATAGCGAACTGATTATAAAGGCCCAAAACTACAAATAAATGTCTTCGTCAAAACTACTCATGTTGTGTTCTCTTAATGCTGAAAATGCATGGATACATATTTATTATTCACCTAAGTACTAAATATGTGTTTGATATTCTGTAAAGAACAATCAAAAGCGAATCACTAAAGGCCCAAAACTGCAAAATAATGTCTTCATCACAACTACAAATGTTGTGTTCTCGTAATGCTGAAAATACAGATACATATTTATTATTCACATAAGAACTAATAATGCCATTGATCTCTGTAAAGAACACCTTAGCAAATAGTGCCCTGTTAAAGGTCCAAAACTGCAAAATAATGTGTTTTACATAAGCTTTACCTGTAAGTGTGTAAATCAGCTAACAGGTAAACTTTGCAACTGACAATCATATATACTTTCCTAAATAAATATGATTATCTACTTATAATGTTCTTCATTATTGAAATTTTGAATTGAACTAGATCCAAATCGAAAAGTCAATATGGGTTATACTTTCTCAGCATAGTATTTGAGAAAAAATTAAAAATAAAGAATTTGATCCAATTGACAGCCACCGACAACCCACCACCACTGGGGCACACCTCTGAGGTGAAAATAATGAAACAGATAAGCTTTTTTAGTATATATAAACCATATGCTAATTTTTTAAACCACAATAGAAAAATGAAATTGCAAATTGATTTCTTTCTGTTTTATTTTCTCAACTTTTGACGCCCCTTCTCCCGGGCCCCAAGGGGGATATAGAAGCAGGGTGGTGGTGGGAGATGGGGAATACCCTGTAAATCCATCATCATAACCTTTCATTTGAAATATAATTTAAGACATTACCCCGTTTACACCTGCTTATCTGAATTACTAGCTTGCATGAAAATTTCTTGAAGTATATTTTAACACTGCAGTTTTGATGTATTGACTGATCACACATTGACAGAAGTGTGTGTGCTCTTAATATAATGTTTATACAATCTCATCTAAAAGTTGCATGGAAATATTTAAATACAATTTTAATAATTGGACCAATGTATTCATGATTTTGGGTACCCTGAGCACTTCAAAATCTCTGAACAAGGAGCACTTATTAAGAAACATCCGAACTGCGTCCTGGTTACCATAACCCAGTACTCAGAGTATACCTCAGTATATTCTAATTGCAATAGATTTTGGTGTGAGGTATGATTACCTGTTTTCAAACTTATCCAGGTTATATCATGTCAGACATTAACATTTTGAACAAGTTTGGTGGGTAAAGACTGAATAAATATATTTAAGGTAGAATGAATTCATGATGTGTATATATGGGGTGCCGTTTTATTAGGTACTTTTTGATATCCATAAATTAATTATTGATATCAACAAATCAAATTATTGATATAAAAAAATTACAACAATAATTCGTTTTTTTGATATCCATAAATGAATTATTGATATCCATAAAGATTTTTTGATATCCATAAATGAATTATGTATATCCAAAAATGAATTATGGATATAAAAAAGTACCCAATAAATAGTAAAACGACACCCCATACTGTAATCAGAGTCTTCTCATTCCGTACCAGCCCTTTTTTTCTTCTGGCTATGTACGGTCATCAATATATTTATTTACCTCTCTGAACCGAAATATGTGTTTTATTAAACTAATTAAAGTTGTATCGGATATTGGAAACATTTCGGTACTTGAAAACATAAATGTTTGTTGTGTGGGTAGGGGGACTACAATCGATAAATATGCATTTGTATCACTGCAGCTTGGTATATTAAACATTAATTCATAACTTTCACATGACATTATCAAAATAATTTGACCAATCAGTGATCAATAAAATAAAAGACCTCCACATTCTGGTAGGGGGTAAACTCGGTGTTTATCGTTGGTGCTCAACTGACTTTAGCCCTTTATAAAACTAGTTTGTAGTGATAATTATATTAAAAGCATTATTTTTTATGTACATCTACAAGTTTATCTTCTTTTGGTGTTGTCTGATTTTAAAACACCAATATGGATACATTTAATTTAAATCACGGTCTAATGTTTTCATTTTTCATATAGAGTTTGAGGATAAAGTCCGAGTAAACCCCTTTATTTTCACCTAGTGAATATCTCAACCTACCGGAAGTTGACCAGATGTGAAAGTTATGAATTAATCGATTAGTTTGTCTAAAGTATTGTAAATAGTTGACACGGCGCCGTAGACACCGTTGGTAGCTCCTCTTCCTCGCGGGTGGGTAGCTCCTCTCCCTCGCGGGTGAGGAGATCCCTGTGTTTTTACTATAGGAGTTCCTCTGACCGTACACCGCCAGAAGAAATATCAAAATCGTAAAAAAGGGCTGGTACGGTCAGACAGACCGTACACCGCCAGAAGAAATATCAAAATCGTAAAAAAGGGCTGGTACAGTCAGACATATTAATAATAATTTGTTATTAGGTCTGTGGGTCAGAGAAGACTCGGATTACCCATACTGACACGATTGTTTGAGATCTTATGTAAATTAACAGTGAAATGTATAGTTCAAGGTCATTCATATCCAATTTGACCTACTTTGATTGGAACATATGCAGTTGTCATGTCGATATAAGGGTGCAAGAAGTTTTTAAAAAGCTGTATGGATTTAAAGGGACATATATGACAATCATGACAGATGTTGGTGTCAAAAAAAATTAATGATGATTTTCACTTTAGAGACGAGGAATTAAAATAAAACAAATTGAAAATTAGAAGGTTTAAGAAATGTGTAAACATATTACGTATGGTATCGAACCAAGTTAGTACAGGTCAAGGTAATTACAGTTATTTTGACGTGGACACGGACGTCACGTGTTTGTTTACCTTTTGAGTACCATACCTGTCTCCAGGATTAAAGAGTACTCATGTGGTTTGGTAAAATATATTGTAGAATGAATTTACATAAAAATATAACGATGAACGCTTACAAAGTAAACCTCTCACCATTAATGTTGTTGATTCGTTATAACGGTGCTGGTGGTCGTCTTCTTTATTTTAAGGTTATGGATACATGTATAGAGTCAATCTCTACCCAGAGTTGTCGTTCTTTGCATGCACATACAATCTCTGTCAACGTCTCAGAAATACCCAATCTCTACCCAGAGTTGTCGTTCTTTGCATGCACATACAATCTCTGTCAACGTCTCAGAAATATCCAATCTTTACCCAGAGTTGTCGTTCTTTGCATGCACATACAATCTCTGTCATCGTCTCAGAGATACCCAATCTCTACCCAGAGTTGTCATTATAAGCCTATTGTGAAAAATCAAGTTTTCAAATTGATATTATATATTGTGAGAAAACAAGATTGCACTGTCATCAGCATAACAGTAAAAGAGGTCTGCTGCTTTGAGGTCACAGTTTCATAATTAGAATACAAACCGAAGCATTGTGGTGTAGTGGTTATAGAGTTTGCCTTGCATTCGGGAGGTCGTGGGTTCGAGTCCCCTGACCGCGTCATAACAAAGACTTTAAAAATGGAGTAGTCACTTGTAACCCTTGCCTGACGAGCAAATAATGGGTAGTGCTGCGACTGATTGACCAGTGTCAGAATAATGTGACTGGCGGGTGGGGGTATCATGTCTACTACGGCGTGGTATTCCAGTGTGGCAGCACTATAAAGAAACCATTGAGTTCGCTGCTTCAAGTAGACATATCATCACATCACACAACAACACACAGATAAAAGTCCAGACATTGTGCCTATAATCGTCAGGTAGGACGCCTGTCGTAGGTGGAGGGACTATAATCCTTAGAAATACACACACACACACACACTAATTAGAATACACATAATTAACACTTACGGTTTGTTTTCTATTACTTAAATGTGACACAAACCAGCCAGTTGAATGAATCCCTTTCCAAATAACATGTTGTCAGGATACTTTATTGAAGCTTCAAGGATCCTGATGTTGTCAAGGGCGTAGCTAGATATCACCTGCTTGCACATCAGAATTTCAACAAGAGGCCCAAGAGGGCCTGTGGACGCTCTACATGCTAAAGATAAAGTTTATGCACGAGGGGCCATAACTCTTTCAAGTATCGTTCAACCAGAACATGGTGATGATATACGCAACTAAGCTTGGTACTTATTTTCCATGACAAGTTTCGTTGAAATCCAGCCAGAGGTTCAGGAGAACTAGTCTGTACAAAGTTAGTGTATTAAAACCTTTAAGGGGTCATAACTCTGCCAAAATTCATTCAACCAGAACACGGCAATGATGGGTGCAACAAGGCTTGGTACTGATCATCCCCATCAAGATTCGTTGAAATCCAGCAAGGAGTTCAGAACAGACTAATCTTAACAACGTTTCTCTATTTAAACCTTTAAAGGGGCAAAACTCTGCCAATAATCATTCAACCCGAATATGGCGATGATATGCACAACTAGGCTTGATACTGGCCAAGTTTCGTTAAATTCCAGCCAGGGTTTCAGGAGAACTAGCCCGGAAGTATTTGTCTATCAAAAACCTTTAAAGGGCCATAACTCCACCAAAAATCTGTTAACCGGAATGTGACGATAAAATGCACAACTAAGCTTGGTGCTGATCATCCCTGTTAAGTTTCCTTGAAATGTGGGGAGATGTTCAGGAGAATAGTCCAGACAAAGTTTGTGTATTAAAACCTTCAAAGGACCATAACTCTGCCAAAAATCATTCAACCGGAACACGGCAAATATTTGCACAACTAGACCTGGAACTGATCATCCCTAAACAGTTTCGTTTAAATCCTGCCAGGGTTCAGGAGAACTAGTCAGGACAAAGTTTGTGTATTAAAACCTTTAAACGGACGTATCTCCGCCAAAATCATTCAACCGGAACACGGTGACGATATGTACAACTAAGCTTGGTACTGATCATCCCTGAAAAATTTCAATGAAATCTGGCCAAAGGAAGGCCCTTTCATTTTAATGAGGCCAAAATATAGCATATTTCAGAAAATCAAGGGCCATAACTCCGGTGTAAATGATCCAATCTGGCTGGTTTTCAAATTTATCGGAGCTTTCATTAATAGTAACAATCTGGTAAAGTTTGGTAAAGATCGGATGAAAATTGAAGACCCTGTCGTATTAACGAGTCAAAATATAGCTTTTTTAACTAAATCAAGGGCCATAACTCCGCTGTTGCTAGTCCGATCTGGCTGGTTTTCAAACATATCCAGGCTTTTATTGATAAGAACAAGATGGCAAAGTTTGGTAAAGATCGGATGAAAAATGAAGCCCCTATCGTCTTAACGAGGCAACATACAGCTTTTTTAACTAAGTCAAGGGCCATAACTCCGCTGTTACTGGTTCGATCTGGCTGGTTTTCGAACTTGTCCGAGCTTTTATTGATATTAACAATCTATTAAAGTTTGATAAAGATCGGATTAAAAATGAAGGCCCTATCGTCTTAACGAGGTAAAAGTTAACGGACGACAGACGACGGACAACACAACATCCAATAAGCTCTGCTGGCCCTTGGCCAGTAGAGCTAAAACAGGTAGGAAAAGGTAGCAATAGGAAAAAAAGAAAGAAAGAACAAAACAAATAAACATTTGTTCAAGCCGGTTGAAATACCCGGTGCATCGAGAGATCAAAAAGAGTATCAGAGTACAATATTTAGTTAAACATTTCTTTAAAAAGAGACATGTGATTTCAATGAAGGTGTGCGAGAGAATAGATTTTATTCGAATACATCGCTTTACCAGGAAGGTATCGATATAGCCGGCGATTTTGATATTCAATCTACAAACACGTGACAAACAATTATTTTATTTTTTGTTCTGGCTTCTGCCAAGTCATTGAGTACTTGCTTTGTGAATTTCTATATTCTTTTTCATATTGGTATATACACGATCGTCTTTGTGCTATACTTATATGACCTGTTTGTTAGATAAAGCCTAGTGGTGATTTCTGTATTTACACCAACCGGTTTTAAAGTGATGACAATAGGGTAAGAGTGAGGTTTGGTGCACCCTAGAACCTGGCTAAAACCCCAAGCGACCATTTTGCCACTGACCTATTGTCAACAATTTATGTTTGTGGTATCACATGTCTCGCCTCTTACTTATTTTGTTTTGTTTTGTTTTGTTTGTTTTGAAATTGTTGGGTCACTGGGTTACATGAATGCTACATTTCCCGTTCGATTTTCCAAAAACAGGCGAGGTGATTTTGATACTTTTGTGAATGTATGAAATCACTATCTTATTTTTTTTCAGCTTAACTGCTGCTTTTATATATAATTTCAAATATACACGCCTTTACACATATGTTAAATATATTTAGTTTGGGTTATTATCAAGTGTTGATATATAGTCATATTCGTACTTTTATTAAAATAATATTTTATAAATGTATTTCATATTTATGCTATTGTATCCCTATGCTATTTCCTATATATTAGATTACACTAAGAATCGGCATCGTGATGTCAAAAGATGCATTTGGTACTGTCTACAAACGTGCTTAAAAACACCAATTTATCTAAACAAATAAACAAAATATTGGAGAGAACCCGAACCACCTTTAAAAAATAGAAAGGGGATACCCCTCCCCACCCCCGCCACCCTCACCCCCACCCCCCACCCCCGCACACAAACACAACCTTCCCGACCGTGACCATTTAATCTCGGTTGCTTGCACTTCTTTCAAGCTCTAGCTACGCCCCTGGTTGTGGTGGTCAACTACATCAAAGGTCTTTTGTAGATCTTACATGAACACCCTTCTGTATAATCCTTTAGCAATATAATGCACCTGATATGATCTAAACGACGAATAAGAATGAGATGTGCCTGTAGAGTAAGAACACCTGAATCCAGATTGTAAATTCATACAAAAACTCTTCAACCTGTGAATAAACAGCTTTTTCAAAAGTCTGGACACAATACTTAAAATGCTCACTGGTCTGTGATAAGCCACTGGCGAATCAGTTAGCTTTCATAGCAGCTGCGACACGTGGTTTAGAAGTCTTTAGGTCATTTGAGAGACAGACTTAATTCATAATTTTCCATTTCAGAGATGTTGAGATTTTATCTTATTTCCAGTAGGTGCTAAACTTTGTGTTACTCGGTTTTTATACGCCCGTTTGAAAAACGGGACGTATTATTGTATTATTGTATGGGGTCGTCCGTCTGTCCGTCCGTCCCCGTCTGTCTGTCCGTCCGTAAACAATTGCGCATTCCGGACTTCGTCATTAGGTCAAAAGTCAATGTCACCGTGACCTTATATAGGAAAAGGCATTCTGCAGGTTAACTTCAAAACCATAACACCTACACTCATGCAATTTCATAGGTACATCGAACTAGGTGAGAGGAAGATATTGGGGACAGTAGGTCAAAGGTCAAGGTCCCCGTGACCTTATATAGAAATATGCATTCCGGACGATAACTTTGAAACCATTACACCTACACTCATGAAACTTCATAAGTACGTTGACCTAGATGAGAGGAAAGCCCTATTGTGTTTGAGGTCAGTAGGTCAAAGGTCAATGTCATCCTGACCTTATATAGGAAAACGCACTCCGAATGATAACTTCGAAACCATAACACCTACACTCATGAAACTTCATAGGTACATTGCATTAGGGGAGTTGAGATTGTTTTTGGGTCAAAGTTCAAGGTCACCGTGACCTATACAGAAAAGGGCATTCCAGACGATAACTTCGGAACCATAACTCGTGAAACCTATAGGTACATATTGTCCTAGGTGGGAGGAAGATCTCTATTGTTTTTGGGATCAGTAAGTCAAGGATTATTGATTAGCTGTTGAGAACCCCTCTGTTTTAGTCGGTATTCCTTATCGTAATTCATACCGTAATCGTTACTGTAGTTAGTTGTACAGGTCTAATAAGAACCCTTAATATTATCAGTTAGCCAATTTGAACAATCTCCAATCACTGTATTCAGTTTCAATTTTGCTTCGTTATTCTACCATAGGTTTAACTATATTATTGATCCAATATAATCAAAAATTAGCAGCATGCAACAACAATTTGCTTTGAATCTGGGAAGGGTTTAAACTAAAGTTGGTAGAACTTGTTACCCGACCCATTTGTCATTATAATATTTCTATTGTATATATGTGGATATTATTCTGTCTGTAAATATTGGCAATAAAATATGTTTAAATCAATTTGCTTTGAACATTTAGTCTGAGAAGCATGGATGACGATATAATTAATATGATCTTGTATTCGGCTCAATATTTTACCGTATCATATTGTATGATTTCCCGCAAAAATAGCGCATTTGATTTTCGCGGAGTTTATATTTATTGAATTACTTACCTTATTTATCAACATAACAAGTATCAGCCGTATATCTAATAGACCTAGCAGCTCACGTTTGTGTTGTCCTGGAGGTAGGCATATCAGAATGTATTAGATAATCTGTGTTCGGATAATTTTCATAAATTAAAATTTCCTGTTGAAGTTGTTCAATAATTTGTTCATGTTGTTGTTTTTCTGCTAACTTGACAAGTCTTTGATTAAATGATCTCTGACTTGGGTATTACGTTTTTATGTGTTATATAGGTTCATATTTTAAAAAAAGTGAAGCCATATAGATTTTTGATTTCGGTTGTGTTATAAATAGTCTAGCTGTTCATTGGAGTTGTTCTGTAGTTGGAACGAAATTAAATTTAAACGTAGCGATATCACCACTAACATAAAACAAACAAATAAACAATTATTTTTGAAAATAATGAGTTTGAAACTAGTGTAGTTGAGGACAGATATATACCGTGCAGACCCAGATAATTTGTGGAGATGTTGGTAATGAAAGTGAAAGTTAGATAATGAAAGTGAAAGTTATATACTGGTATGCAAGTAGTAGCCGAACAGCAGTAGTACCCGAATTTCCGTAAACAAACGACGTTCGTAGCTCTTCAATAGAAAATATTAATTTAATTTAATAAAAAGATACATTTTTCATCAGAAGAAGAATCGTCGTATACGAAAAAGTAAATATGTACCGAAATATAAATGATTTTCTTTTCAGCACTCATATCCGCGCAAATTTGCGCGTGGGGAAGTCGCGCGCTAACCACGCATGCGCAGTTATGTGTTTTTAATTGCTCTCCAATATTTAAACAATGCTTCCCCATGACAATCTTGACCAGCAGACGATAATAAATTAAAACTCTAATTTATATATATAACCCAGTTTATATAACATATAGGCATAAACAATATTGGAAAAATACAATACTGCAGTAAAATATCGATCGGTCAAATCTGATTATACCATTTCCAATTGACGTAATCCCTGACGTAATGGAGACATCTCTTGTTAATATATTTAAGTCATAAATGACAAGAGTTGTTTTTCTTACGGAATGGGGCGTCCAATAGGGATAATGACCATAAATGTATTCGTTTTTTTAGCAATCCGGCTACTACTTCTGTACTGCTGTCAATCAACGGTTATTGGTTACCCTTTTGAGGACCCCTATAAACAGCGCGTGCGCGAGCTTGTAATCGGATGTTATCATTTTTACTAATGATTTGAACTTAACTTTACTCTGTAAATTGTTTTTGTTTGAATGATATCAAATAACAACAAACAGTACAATAAACACTATTTTCTGTTCGGCTACTACTTGCATACCAGTACAGTGCATTGGGTGTAAAGGATCACTATGGTTAAAAACGTAAATTTAAAACTAAAGAAAAAGTTCAAGACAATTTCTTACTAGATTCTGCTCTCTCAGCAATATGCCAACCAATATGCCTTATACTTGTGTAAGTAAACTGTTGAATAATCTGCCATTTTGCCTGTTTACGGAATCAATTCATAATTTTGCACTGCAGACATGTTGAGATTTTATTTTCAGAAGGTGTCAGATAAAATTTGTGTTACTCAGTTTTTATCCTCCTTAGGTTCTATAGAAATATAATAATCTTTGGCAGAGTAAAAAGACGATAAGTTTCAAAAGTTTGATTTTAAAAGATACATATATTGAATTAGTTTGCATGAATGTGTATGAAATATGCAGGGTTTTAAAAGAATCACACTGTAGATACCTTAATTTTAACAGTAAACTTGGTTGAACATCAAGGATATCACCTACCAGAATGTATTGGTTATGTCTTATTTCTGGTCACTGATTGGTCAGTTTTTTTGATGATCAATGCTCTATCAAAATTATGAATGTCCCTAAAAGTTTAAAACTCCAAATCATGGATCTTTTGATGATCAGGCCTGTAAGTTCAGAGACATGTCATTGTCAACTTAAATTATTGAGGATACAAGTTGTAATATATGTAAATGTTTCGTATATATATGCATCTAACATCATGAGCAAATTTTTGCGTTGCTGTGACCATGTTTTTTGACCAAATACATCTCATGTCCTGTCTCCGCTACGACATGGTGTCTTGCTCGTTTCTAACAGGATTTTCACCAAACTGGCAATCAAGTGCCTCCATCAATTACTAGTAGAAGCTTGCAAGAAGAAAAAAGGCCCTTTTGTCTGCTGTTTGACACAAATTAATGCCATTTAAGGAAGACTGTTTCAATGTTGAATGTATATACATTGTACTCATAGACTTTATTTGAGGAAATAAGCAATCTTTTTTTATTGTAACAACTAAAAGAGTAAACATTTTACATCAGTACTTTGTCATACATGTGATACCTCACGGCGTGAGATGAAATCTCACGGAATTCTAACCCTCCTCCAGATTTTTCGAAAATCATCAGTCCATTTCCTTTGTTTGGTATATATGTTTGTTGATGTTATTGTCCCGCGACTCGCGAGATCGTCACGTGACATACCTGGATTTGACTGGATCAATAGCCTGGGGGGAAAGTGGGTGAAACTGTTATTTGCAAACACTTTATTGGCTTAATTGATCTTATCAAAGGATTAGCAGCACACTTATGAAGTCTTTAATGTTGTCTGTAATTAAATCGATACGACTTGAAACAATTTGCCGGTGTCATTTATTTAGATGTGGAAAATGAATGTTTGTTAAAGGTGACACAGTAATTATCCGATAGCGAAAACGAAAGTAGACTTTGTCGGCGTGAATTTGGTAAGTATGTATGATTTAATTAAAACAATGAATTTTATAAAGATTTTACTTCAAAAGGAGTTCCGTGATTGACGAACGTTTGTTTGATTTATTTTACTTAAAAAAAAAGGGTTGATTGTTGGCTGCTTTTGTTCGATGTTTGACATTGTCTTTGACAAAAATAAAAGTCGAAAATGTTCTTTGTATTGTGTTTTTATTTCTGGAATGTACTTACCGGTACTTATTTGGAAGTGTAAGGGTGTGTGCAACTAAGTTAGGACAGTTAGTGGAAGTTCACTGTGTTAAAGTTAAAGCTGTGAGTGTGTTCAAAAGATGACACTTATATTTATAGTGTTAGAGGACCTTACATGTTTATCATTGGTTATTAAATAAAATATTGTTTAAAAATTGTTTTTATTCATGTTTGTTATCTCCCCTGACATCAATAAAGAAACTTGTTTAAAAGTGTATTTTTAGGTATTCGTTTATGGAATTTAGGTAAAAAATACTGCTCGCGCGCTAAAAATAGCTTGTGCACTAAAAATAGCCTGCGAGAAAACCTCCCAGATTTTTGCACGAATCTCCCTTAAAAACCCCACTAAACTCCCAGATTGAGGGCCTGAAAGTATCACATGTATGCTTTGTTCAAATCTTGTTTGTAAGTATACGCATTTGTAAATATGTAATGTATTATTTTTTCATGCGTACAACACACATTGTGCCAAAAGCTTATCTGGAGCGCTGTTTACATCTATGGCGGGCAGCCTATATCATCTAAATTGCCCAGGACTCTGAAATTATTTAAATGTCCACTTGTCAAAATAATTGTTTTCTGATTAGTCTACCTGTGGGTTCTGACTCCATCACAGGGATTTGAAAGTCAAGGCAGACAGATATTCAAGTACTTCAATACGCAGGCTGTTTACTCGTGTCTAGTTTGACATTAAAGGGTTGTAAACATTTAGTTTCCCCATAATATTTCAATATTCGGATTGCTTATTTCAGAGATTTTGTGATGGACAAAAAGAAAGCATTCACAGGTAAAGGTACCGTGACTAAGTCTGCCAACATGGCCACAAAGGGTGCACCACCAAGTAAAAAGGCAAAGTAAGACATCATTTATATTATAAGTGCAGGGTCTTCCACAGGACATTCAAGAGCTTATTCCCCCTATCCCTTAATTCTAATTCCCCTTAATTACGCCCCCTATCCTTTGGTCTCTCTGCCCTATCCCTTAAAAACACCAATAAATCTCAAAAATGTATGCATTAAATAGCTCCTTCTTAAAAATCCTTTCATTTACAGTTAAAATATACTTCAAATATTGGTCACTCAAAGGGTACCTCTCTCGCACACCCACCTCATGACATTCAAATAATTTCCCCTATCCCTTTAATAATTTCTGTGGAAGACCCTGAAGTGCATTCTGTAACACCCTTTAAATCTATCACATGATTTAATATTTTTCAATTATCAATAATATAACATCAACTTATCGAAAAATAAAAATGCAACCATTTACTCAAAGCACTGGTGCACCGTGTTGTTAGTTGCAGTTGATTTGAAAATAAAATATTATTTGTTGAATGGGTTTGTTAACAGTGTATACTTGATTTTTCTCAAATATATTGTGATGTGTATCGTTTTGCGAGTCCTGTATCACAATACATATATCATAAGTAAAATTTCTTTGAAGATAAATATTTATTACCATTTTGCTAGTTCTCTAAAATGAACTGTAGGTAAATTAGGCACACAGTTTAAGATTGCCAAAAATGTGTGACCCAAATCACTTAAATGATTACGGCAGTATTGTGAGAATTGCTAAGCAAGGACTTCATGACAAATTTTGCTTTGATAGTTTGTGCAGACTGCTTGTTTCACATCAAAAGAATTTCTAACAATCCATTTGACAGGTTTGGTGATGAAGATGAAGACATGGATTTTGACGCAGATCTAGCACTTCAGGATGATATAGAAATGGAAGGGTCAGAACCCGCAGGTAGGCTTAAGCTTGCAGGGCTGTACAAATAATTTTTTTAGCCACTAGTCAGGGACTAGTCACCCTGTCAAAAGTGACTAGTCCCAAAAAAATTGTGAATAGTCCCAAAAAATGGACACAAGTCTTGAATTTTTTCGATTTCTCAATATGTTAAAACTGCGTCTTGCATACTCATTACAATTCATTACACACAGTAAAGGAAACAATCCTTATGTACTCTTCAGACAATTAATGTATGTTTCAGTGGTATAGATTGTAGACTGCCATTGGGTGAAACAGTAGCAATAGTAAGAATCACATCTGCATTTTTTAATTTCAATATAGATATTGAGTTTCATATTACAGTTCAGATAATCATTTAATGGAAAGAAAAAAGTCATAACTTTATATATGTAACGGGCTACAGATGAGATTCTTAACTTTATTACCATTTTACCTAATGCAAAAAATAAATAACATGTGAATCAACATAAACATTTTATTTTTATGTTTTTGTCCACTACACTAGATGATTTTGACTTTTTGATTGGCTGTGTATCACATTCTACATTTTTATCTCTTTTTATTTTTACTTTCACTTTCGCTTTCACTCTGAAAATTATCCTTATTTTTAACACTGAAAAAGTTCAACAAACTCATTTTTGAAATGTAAACGTTAGCACTGCCAAATACGAAATCAAACTGATTATGTGTATCAGTTCGTTTTGTTTTTATTTTATTTGTTTGACAACTCAATTCTTCGAACGTAATTAGTACACTAACTATGCACAAACCGTTACCCCATCCGCCTTTCAAGTCTGTTACAATTACGCTCAACAATACACTGAGAAACAATAACAAATCACACCTACCGTTTCATATCAAACATGCTTCCATTATCAAACGTCCCGAGTTTCTTTTCTCATCCAAAGATTGCCGACAAATCGGCCTGATTGCGAATTAATCAACGTGTTAGTGTTATGTTTCAGTGTATCGCCATTTTCAGCTCACCACGTGACAAACAGGTAATCACGTGACGAACATGTGATTTACATGTGGTAGTCGTTTCTTTGGCTAGCGGGTCTGGATTAAAATAGATCGGGTCAATTGATTGGATAATGTCGACAATGCCCACTGTCAATTTAAGTAATTTGGAGGCGGGACTTCCGGCATGGTTGATTGTTGATAAAATTGCCCGGGGTATTGGATGATCGCCGCTGTGGATGCTGATTGCATTACATAAGCGAGTGCAATTAAAGGATTACGTTGAGAAGTGTGCTGGGGTTGTTTTATGACAGGTGGCCGACATTGTAAATTTGACAAATCTGGGACTGAAATCTTTCAAACAGTGACACGCCCGACTTTCTCTTTTTTTAAAATTGGACTAGTCCGGGACTGAAATCTTTGAAAAAGTGACACGCCCAACTTTGGTTTTGGACTAGTCCCGGGCGTCGGGCTATAGGATTTGTACAGTCCTGGCTTGATGTTCAACATGCATTTAATTATATCCGCATTTTGTTTTCGTATTGGTTCATCACTCCATCTGTCCATCATGTCCTTGAAGGAACTCTTAGACTGTTTGAGATAGTAAAAATCTATCTTCATGGGAATGTTGATTAGGTCATAAGGTTTCATTAAAGATTAAAAGATTAGAAACTTGACCTTGACGGTCAAGGTCAGGAATAAAGTTTTTTGTTTGAAAATTGCTCGTGGACAGAACTCATTCCAGGCTGTTCGAGTAAGAAGCTGAAACTTTATGGAAAGCTTCCTGGGGATGGGAAGATGTCTAACATTTGACCTTCACCACCAAGGTCAAGGTCAGAACTGAAATTTGACCTTCACCATCAAAGTCAAGGTCAGAAATGAAATTTGACCTTCATCATCAAGGTCAAGGTCAGGACTTGAGGTTTCATTGTGATATTGAATATGCGGATATTTTGTGATGGCTCCCATGGACTTTATCTAGTTGATACCTAAGATTATTTAAAAATCAAGGATTTGACTACTTGGTGTACATAGACATGCATTTAGTTGATACACAAGATTATTTAAAATGTGACTTCTTGTAGTCGTGCACTAAATTGATACATACAATTATTTAAAACCAAGAATGTAACTAATGCAATTAGTGAGGTACAAAGTAGCTTAGAACAACAATCAGTATCAACTTCCTGGTAATCAGTATCGGCCTACCTTCCGGTTATCAGTTATCTACAGTTTAGCTATAACAGTTTCGTGTTATCAGATACAACTAGATATAATAAGTTCATTTTGAGCCTTCCATACTAACATTAAAGAGATGCATTTGTATTATGTTTTTACCGAAAGTTTGTTTTCAAAATTTGTCTGTTATGTGATATATTGTTCCCTGCATGTACATTTCTTGAGTAAACATTGTTTAAACTCAATGTTAAAGGCATGTTTATTCACCTGTATAGTGGATGGGTGGCCTTTATGTAATAACACCTTTCATCTCAGCTTTGTTTCCAAGATCACTTAACCCTTTAAAAGTTAATATACATGTCTAAACATAAGATTTCTTGTTTGATAGGTATATTTCAATATTCAAAATTCCAATAGCCTTTGAGGATACAAATAGTTAACACAATACAATGACAGGTAATATGAAATGAAACAACATAAACAAATGCACATATATATGTATATGGAGAAGATGATATAAATATGTTCATATCATTAAATCATCTATTTGATATGAGTAAGACGGCATTCGTTCTGATTTCAGGGCCAGGGTATGAGGCGACGAGCGTGAAATGGTCTCGCCCAGCTGTGCCACCGATTGATGTAAGTAAAGATGACGTGGTCTTCCAGCAGCTTGATCTGGACCACTATATAGGTAGGTTCATCAAGGGTTCTCCTTTATTATATAGGTAGGTTCATCAAGGGTTCTCCTTGGTAGTCTAGTTGTCTGGACCACTATATAGGTAGGTTCATCAAGGGTTCTCCTTGGTAGTCTAGTTGTCTGGACCGCTATATAGGTAGGTTCATCAAGGGTTCTCCTTGGTAGTCTAGTTGTCTGGACCACTATATAGGTAGGTTCATCAAGGGTTCTCCTTGGTAGTCTAGTTGTCTGGACCATTATATAGGTAGGTTCATCAAGGGTTCTCCTTGGTAGTATAGTTGTCTGGACCACTATATAGGTAGGTTCATCAAGGGTTCTCCTTGGTAGTCGAGTTGTCTGGACCACTATATAGGTAGGTTCATCAAGGGTTCTCCTTGGTAGTATAGTTGTCTGGACCACTATATAGGTAGGTTCATCAAGGGTTCTCCTTGGTAGTCTAGTTGTCTGGACCACTATATAGGTAGGTTCATCAAGGGTTCTCCTTGGTAGTCTAGTTGTCTTGACCACTATATAGGTAGGTTCATCAAGGGTTCTCCTTGGAAGTCGAGTTGTCTGGACCACTATATAGGTAGGTTCATCAAGGGTTCTCCTTTGTAGTCGAGTTGTCTGGACCACTATATAGGTAGGTTCATCAAGGGTTCTCCTTTGTAGTCTAGTTGTCTGGACCACTATATAGGTAGGTTCATCAAGGGTTCTCCTTTGTAGTCGAGTTGTCTGGACCATTATATAGGTAGGTTCATCAAGGGTTCTCCTTTGTAGTCTAGTTGTCTGGACCACTATATAGGTAGGTTCATCAAGGGTTCTCCTTGGTAGTCTAGTTGTCTGGACCACTATATAGGTAGGTTCATCAAGGGTTCTCCTTTGTAGTCTAGTTGTCTGGACCTCTATATAGGTAGGTTCATCAAGGGTTCTCCTTGGTAGTCTAGTTGTCTGGACCGCTATATAGGTAGGTTCATCAAGGGTTCTCCTTGGTAGTCTAGTTGTCTGGACCGCTATATAGGTAGGTTCATCAAGGGTTCTCCTTGGTAGTCTAGTTGTCTGGACCACTATATAGGTAGATTCATCAAGGGTTCTCCTTTGTAGTCTAGTTGTCTGGACCACTATATAGGTAGGTTCATCAAGGGTTCTCCTTTGTAGTCTAGTTGTCTGGACCACTATATAGGTAGGTTCATCAAGGGTTCTCCTTGGTAGTCGAGTTGTCTGTGGACCACTATATAGGTAGGTTCATCAAGGGTTCTCCTTGGTAGTCGAGTTGTCTGGACCACTATATAGGTAGGTTCATCAAGGGTTCTCCTTTGTAGTCTAGTTGTCTGGACCATTATATAGGTAGGTTCATCAAGGGTTCTCCTTGGTAGTCTAGTTGTCTGGACCGCTATATAGATAGGTTCATCAAGGGTTCTCCTTGGTAGTCGAGTTGTCTGGACCACTATATAGGTAGGTTCATCAAGGGTTCTCCTTGATAGTCAGGTTGTCTGGACCACTATATAGGTAGGTTCTTCAAGGGTTCTCCTTGGTAGTCTAGTTGTCTGGACCATTATATAGGTAGGTTCATCAAGGGTTCTCCTTGGTAGTCGAGTTGTCTGGACCATTATATAGGTAGGTTCATCAAGGGTTCTCCTTGGTAGTCTAGTTGTCTGGACCACTATATAGGTAGGTTCATCAAGGGTTCTCCTTGGTAGTCGAGTTGTCTGGACCACTATATAGGTAGGTTCATCAAGGGTTCTCCTTGGTAGTCTAGTTGTCTGGACCACTATATAGGTAGGTTCATCAAGGGTTCTCCTTGGTAGTCTAGTTGTCTGGACCATTATATAGGTAGGTTCATCAAGGGTTCTCCTTGGTAGTCGAGTTGTCTGGACCACTATATAGGTAGGTTCATCAAGGGTTCTCCTTGATAGTCAGGTTGTCTGGACCACTATATAGGTAGGTTCATCAAGGGTTCTCCTTGGTAGTCTAGTTGTCTGGACCATTATATAGGTAGGTTCATCAAGGGTTCTCCTTGGTAGTCGAGTTGTCTGGACCATTATATAGGTAGGTTCATCAAGGGTTCTCCTTGGTAGTCTAGTTGTCTGGACCGCTATATAGGTAGGTTAATCAAGGGTTCTCCTTGGTAGTCGAGTTGTCTGGACCGCTATATAGGTAGGTTCATCAAGGGTTCTCCTTGGTAGTAGAGTTGTCTGGACCGCTATATAGGTAGGTTCATCAAGGGTTCTCCTTTGTAGTCTAGTTGTCTGGACCACTATATAGGTAGGTTCATCAAGGGTTCTCCTTGGTAGTCTAGTTGTCTGGACCACTATATAGGTAGGTTCATCAAGGGTTCTCCTTGGTAGTCTAGTTGTCTGGACCACTATATAGGTAGGTTCATCAAGGTTCTCCTTGGTAGTCGAGTTGTCTGGACCACTATATAGGTAGGTTCATCAAGGGTTCTCCTTGGTAGTCGAGTTGTCTGGACCACTATATAGGTAGGTTCATCAAGGGTTCTCCTTGGTAGTCCAGTTGTCTGGACCACTATATAGGTAGGTTCATCAAGGGTTCTCCTTGGTAGTCAAGTTGTCTGGACCACTATATAGGTAGGTTCATCAAGGGTTCTCCTTGGTAGTCAAGTTGTCTGGACCACTATATAGGTAGGTTCATCAAGGGTTCTCCTTGGTAGTCGAGTTGTCTTGACCACTATATAGGTAGGTTCATCAAGGGTTCTCCTTGGTAGTCGAGTTGTCTGGACCACTATATAGGTAGGTTCATCAAGGGTTCTCCTTGGTAGTCTAGTTGTCTGGACCACTATATAGGTAGGTTCATCAAGGGTTCTCCTTGGTAGTCGAGTTGTCTGGACCACTATATAGGTAGGTTCATCAAGGGTTCTCCTTGGTAGTCGAGTTGTCTGGACCACTATATAGGTAGGTTCATCAAGGGTTCTCCTTGGTAGTAGAGTTGTCTGGACCACTATATAGGTAGGTTCATCAAGGGTTCTCCTTGGTAGTAGAGTTGTCTGGACCACTATATAGGTAGGTTCATCAAGGGTTCTCCTTGGTAGTCGAGTTGTCTGTGGACCACTATATAGGTAGGTTCATCAAGGGTTCTCCTTGGTAGTCGAGTTGTCTGTGGACCACTATATAGGTAGGTTCATCAAGGGTTCTCCTTGGTAGTCGAGTTGTCTGGACCGCTATATAGGTAGGTTCATCAAGGGTTCTCCTTGGTAGTCTAGTTGTCTGGACCGCTATATAGGTAGGTTCATCAAGGGTTCTCCTTGGTAGTCTAGTTGTCTGGACCACTATATAGGTAGGTTCATCAAGGGTTCTCCTTGGTAGTAGAGTTGTCTGGACCACTATATAGGTAGGTTCATCAAGGGTTCTCCTTGGTAGTCTAGTTGTCTGGACCATTATATAGGTAGGTTCATCAAGGGTTCTCCTTGGTAGTCTAGTTGTCTGGACCATTATATAGGTAGGTTCATCAAGGGTTCTCCTTGGTAGTCGAGTTGTCTGGACCATTATATAGGTAGGTACATCAAGGGTTCTCAGGGTTTTCAATAAGAGCCGGCCGCCGGCCAAAATGACCATTTCAAATGAGGTTTGGGCCGGCTCAAATCTCCGAAAAAATTAAAAGCGGCATATCCGGTGATGACAACAATATTATTTTTCTTTGCATTCGTGTTCCATATTAACTTGTATAAGCGGTCCAGTATGTAAACTACAATACAATTGGTCGAACCTGGGTCGATTCTTTATGATTGTCCAATCGCGAACTTGATAACATGTTTCACATTGGAAAATGTCGGGTAAAACTGTCAAAAAAATAAAAATACCCCCCCCCCCCCAAAAGTCCAGACTCTATTGTGCCCATCACGTCAGGTATACCTTGACGTGTTCGTTGGCGGACGGACTATAAACCTTAGAACTACACACACACACACACACACATTTTTTCACCCCAGTTGTTGGAAGTAAGAAAAGAGCAGAACGTTCCGGTGTTTGAGTTTACTATTAAAAATGTAGGGTAAAACTGTCAAAAAAATAAAAATAAACGATTTTTTCACCCCAGTTGTTGGAAGTAAGAAAAAAGCAGAACGTTCCGGTGTTTGAGTTTACTATTAAATATGCTGAAGTTATTGTTTGTTTGTTTGTTCCTTTCTTATTCATCGCGTCTGGAATACTTTTTCGCCGTAAAAAACAACAACACGGAACATAGTAACGCACAAACGGGAATTCTGTTCTAAGTTTTTGAGCAGAGATCGGGCGAAATTGATCGTGGTTGTCAAGAATGGTTTGTCGAGAGAGATACTTAGAGGTGTAAGGTACGAAACTTTTCATTGATCTATTTATTATAATCTATCTCACGGAAAAGGGGAGGTGCATCATTAGGATAAATGATGTACCCCACCCACCCCTTTCGTCATTCTGTCTTCAACCAAACTTTTGACCTGATACAAAATAAAAAGCACCATATTTAGGGGAAGTTATGCCCAATTTTTTTTTGAAATCGGACATTGCTATTTTGGAGCTATATTTAGGCATGCCAGGGGAAGGGATGATATTTGCATGTAGGGGGAGGCCGAGGGGATGCAGCCTTGACATCAGGGCTGAAGTCAGCCATGCTTTGAAGGAAATGCTGGTCAATAATGATGATTCGGGCAGTGACTATTCAGATGATGACTTCTGTCAACCAGACTATTAAATTATTAATGAGTTTATCAATCAGGGCTGATATTAGTTAGTCAGCCTCAGAGCTGATATTTGTTAGTCAGGGTTGATATAAGTTGGTCAGTCGATATTAGCTGATCAGACAGTCATGGTTGATATTGGATTTTTTAGTCAGGGTTGATTATGATATTAGTTGATCAGTCAAGTAAGTTAGTCGTCTCTGCTGGTATTATTTTGTCAGAGTCAGCATTAATATTAGTCTGTCTAGGCGGATATTAGTTGGTTGATCAGTCATGGTATGGTTGATATTACCTTTAATCAGGGCTGACATTAATTGACCAGTCAGGATTGATTTTAGCTGAATGATCAGGGTTGATATTACCTGGTCAGTCTGGGTTGATATTAGTAACTTGATGATGATCAGTCATGGTTGATTAATTTGATATTAGTTGGTCAACGGTCAGAGCTGATATAAGTTTGTCAGTCACTATCAGTGTTGTTTCAGTTAGTCAGTCTGGGCTGATCTTGCTGATATTTGATAGTCGGGGCTCATAAGTCAGTCTGGGCTGATATTAGCTGGTCAGTCACTGTCAAGGTTGATATTAGTTAGTCTGGGCAGATATTAGTATGTTAGAGTTGAGCCTGCCTGATATTAGTCAGTCTGGGCTGATCTTGCTGATATTTGATAGTCGGGGCTCGTAAGTCAGTCTGGGCTGATATTAGCTGGTCAGTCACTGTCAAGGTTGATATTAGTTAGTCTGGGCAGATATTAGTATGTTAGAGTTGAGCCTGATATTAGTAAGTCTGTGCTGATATGTTTTTAACATTTTATTTCTTATCAATACAATGATGTACAAAGAACAATAATTATGAAATGGGCAAAATTAACAAAATATATATATAAAACAGTACTGAAATAAACATTAAGTTTAAGAGCATCTGCCAGCAGAGGGAGACGATCCATTTGGCATTATGTTGGTCATTAGTGTGTTCTAGATAAATTGATATTATCATTTCTTCAATATATTTCCTTTAATACACATGTCTGATAAAGCATCCAATATTAAGGATTGCTTTATTATACTTATTTCTGTGTTAGAAATATTTTGCGATGATATTAACAAATATATACGTGTTCAACATACAAGTGTTGCTATTTTCCACATGTGATATCTTTCCAATATCCTTTATTATAATTATTATCTAAAATTCTCTTTATTCAGCTGATGTTAGTCCCTGTTAGGGTTGATATTAGTTGATCAGTTTGGGCTGGTAAAGCTTATTTCTAAAGTCAGTACAAAAAAGACTCATAAAAGAACATTGTATATATGTTTATATGAAGAAAACTGTTTTTAAAAGTTAAGTTCGCCATTCTGTAGTCTGGATCGGAATAGGATAAGTATTATCAAAAGATGTCCGACATATTTATTTAATATGATATTAGCCTTTAAAAGGTAAAAAAAAATCTCTTTTCTTAATATTGCCCATTTTAAGGTGCTTAACAGTACAAACAATATTGTTTTTAACCTCCCTAGAATCTCTCAGAATGCAGGAAATGACGTTTAGGTGGGAAAACCCCCCCGAACCACCCTAGCATGCGTGGTGCCTCCTCAAATTATAAAATGGCCTGCTCAATCAAAGCTTATTAAAAACCCTGGGTTCTCCTTGGTAGTAGAGTTGTCTGGACCATTATATAGGTAGGTTCATCAAGGGTTCTCATTGATAGTCAGGTTGTCTAATTCACTTCAGTTTATGTTGCCTTTGCTGGTTAGGCCAAATAAAATTATATGTGTAGTTCCAATTACATGCTAAAACAAAATTAGGGTAGGTAGGTTGTAATTTTATACTTAGAAATTTTGTTTGGAGCATAACGTCAAAACTACTGATAGGACTGTAATGAAACTTCACACAATAATAGAGGACAATAAGAGGAAATGCAGAGTGCAAGAACCGTAACTCTGTCTTATTCAAATTAGAGTTATTGCACTTTGTAATTTTATACCTAGAATTTTTGTCCGAAGCATAAGTGAAAAACTACTGATGGAACTGCAAGTTGAAAACGGCTGGGTGATACAAGGCCAAATGATAAGTTGAAGATAGTTGTAATTTCTTGGAGCATCAATCGCTTCTATCGATTTTCTTGTTTTGGCTGTTTTTATAGCCGTTATTAGGTCATATTCCCAGTGCCAAAACATTTTTTTTTTAATTTTAAGACAAAAATTCCGTATTGAAAAAAAAAAGAAGGAAAAAAAAGTAGCGAAATTGTGACAAGTATTGGGTAAGAAGCACTTTTAAATGCCCCTGTTGACCTTGTGGTACTGTAAACAGTATTATAGATACAATTATGACATGCATGTTTTGCTGTAGTTTTCCCCAGTTTTATGAATAATCATGCTAAAATTCCTAAGAGTGACAATATCCATGGGTTATGTTCCCAAAAAATAGTGTACATGTGTCTGGTGGACTTTAAAAACAGGAATGAGAAGTTTGTTTATTTTACAGGTCGCCATTTGCCGGGTATGCCGGGGTGCACAGTTGGTCCAGTCCCAATCATCCGCATGTTTGGTGTCACAATGAAAGGGCACAGTGTCACAGCCCACATACATGGATTCACACCCTACTTTTTTGTACCTGCTTATCCAGGATTTAAACATGAAAATTGTGCAAAATTTAAGGTAAAGACTGTGAACATGGATCTGTAGACTATTAGACAAATGGGTTACGCTTTGTGTAGCAATATGGATAATATAAGAATCTTTTATCCAACACATAACTGTTTTTATATGCCCATAGGGACGTATTATGTCGTTGCGTTGTCCGTTCGTCTGTCCGTTAACTTTTACCAGACGACTGATTTTGGCTAATAACTTGGAAAGTAAAAGGTCTACAACAGTGACGATTTGTACAGTCATCTTCAGCATGATACTATGAATACATCTGATAAAGGCCCATAACTCTCTGGTACATATTTTCTGAATTGTTCCCTTTTTGAAAAAAGGTTTAACCTGGAACTTGACCTTGCCTTTTACAAATGATTGTGGCTAATAACTTTCAAAGTATTAGGTGTAAAAAAATGAAACTTTGGACACATCTTCAATTTGATCCAATGAATACATTTTATAAAGGCCCATAACTCCCTGATTCATATGTTTTGAATTATTTCCCTTTGAAAAATGTTTGACCTGGAACTTAACCTTGCCAACGACAGCTGTAGATGCCCCACTAGGCATTGCTCTTGTTTTATTTAAACCAGGGCAGTACCGAAGTTCGGATTAAAACGGTTATATGTATGGTTTTATCATGCAGATATGCACTTTTCTGCCTAATAGATTTTGCTTTATTAGGCACTGACCAATAAAGCATATCAATGCGGAATCCCTCTGCGTTTATTGTACATAACGATATCTGACGTCATGTACGTGACTTTATCTGACGTCATAAAACAAACAAAATCAGGCTCGGCACGAAAACAAAATATGGCTCGGCAGAGTCTCACCATTTTTCGTTTTCTAAGCCTCGCCTAATAAACTTGATAGTAAAAGGCACTGACATAATATTCTCTATTTAATTTCGATATCCTCACCATTTTTCGTTTTCTAAGCCTCGCCTAATAAACTTGATAGTAAAAGGCACTGACATAATATTCTCTATTTAATTTCAATATCTGAACCAGACACCGCATGATTGGTTTTCAAGATTGGTTTTCTTATCATCACTGACAATTGTTGTTTTGCCAGTACACAATGTCCTCATGCAACTGTTAACATTTTCGACTTTTCAGTCGTTGTGTGTGACTTGTCTGTCCCCATGTGTACAATCAGATTTTCTAGCATGTGCAAAACATAGAAATTCGAACCTGGTGTGCAAGAAAGATCTGTCTGAAAAAGTTGGAACCACTCTGTCTATCTTCTGTATGTAAGCAGTATTTTCTTTGTCAAAGCCTTTATTTAACAAGTTCTTCAGTTTGTGAAATATAAACAGAAATCTTTGTGTATTTCATTACTCAGTGTTCCTTGTATTTCAGGATGCTCTGAACACAGCCGTGATGGGTGACCTGAGGTCCAACAAGGAGGGTATCGACCACGCTATTCTCAGTATAGAACTGGTCATCAAAGAAAGTAAGATAGATTAATATGTCAGTGATCCATAATCTAACAGTGGTTTATCTTGCTATGTCAGTGATCCATAATCTAACAGTGGTTTATCTTGCTATGTCGGTGATCCATAATCTAACAGTGGTTTATCTTGCTATGTCGGTGATCCATAATCTAACAGTGGTTTATCTTGCTATGTCGGTGATCCATAATCTAACAGTGGTTTATCTTGCTATGTCAGTGATCCATAATCTAACAGTGGTTTATCTTGCTATGTCAGTGATCCATGATCTAACAGTGGTTTATCTTGCTTTGTCAGTGATCCATAATCTAACAGTGATTTATCTTGCTATGTCAGTGATCCATAATCTAACAGTGATTTATCTTGCTATGTCGGTGATCCATAATCTAACAGTGGTTTATCTTGCTATGTCAGTGATCCATAATCTAACTGGTTTATCTTGCTATGTCAGTGATCCATAATCTAACAGTGATTTATCTTGCTATGTCAGTGATCCATAATCTAACAGTGGTTTATCTTGCTATGTCAGTGATCCATAATCTAACAGTGGTTTATCTTGCTATGGTATAAAACATTATTATTTATTAGCTCGATTTTTTCGAAGAAAAAAAAAAGCTATTGTCATCACTTAATTGTCTGCGTCAGGGTTAAAGTTTGTATGTAAGCTTGTATCTCCGAAACTACTTTACATAATGGATTGAAACTTCACACATGTATTCAGCATCATTAGACAACATCATACAGCCAGGTTCTGCAACCCATGCTTTTATTTTAACACAATTATGTCCTCTTTCATACTTACAAAATTTAGTTATCAAGTGCAATAATTTTGTTCTGCAATTTAAGCAAAATTATGCACTTCAACATAGTTTCCCAATAAATAAACTGAGGGCTGGCGTGGCGCAGTCAGCGCGGCGGATTTGTAACCGGAGGCCCCGGGTTCAATCCTCCGTGGTGCCACTGAGTTCCGTCGGTGTGTTCTTGGGCAAGACACTTTCCCTTAGCCTCGTCCGTCGGATGGGGACGTAAACCGGGCGGTCCCGTGTATCGGTCTATCCTCCAAGCACGTTAAAGAACCATAGGAATCTATTCGATAATAAGAGTAGGGCAGGTTCCCGGATTCCTATGTATCCTTCCCCTCTCTCTGGGGCGGCTCTAAATAACCTATACTGTGTTGATGAGCCGGGTAAACAACATTCAATAATTCAGTAATAAACTAGGCCTTTTGGAAAAGTGAGGTTCAGCCGCGGTGTCATGTTTAAATAAATTGGCACTTCTGTTGCGGTCCCTGTTATGGTTTTAATGAAAAGCCAAAGCTGGATTTTATATCAAACAATTCAGTATCCTGATTTCAAATATCTATCATTCGAACTCGTATGACTGAATCCGTACGTGCCCATATCCCGGACAGTTAAACCCCTGTTCTAGCAACGCTTGCAGGGAGCAATAAGGCGTGGTAAAGCCACTGTTATCTTTATGAAGGGCACCTTTGGCTTTACCACGCCTTATTGCTCCCTGCAAGCGTCTGCTAGAACAGGGGTTTAACTGTCCGGGATATGGGCAGTACGGATTCCAGTCATACGAGTCGAATGTAGACTTTGAAATCAGGTACTGAATTGTTTGATATTCAAATCCCAGTATGGCTATTCCATTAAAACATACCCGGGACCGCAGGAAGGCAATTTAATAAACATGTCCGGGTGAACCCAATTTTCCAAAATTTGGTTCTTAACTGAATTTTGAATCTGTGGGTGGGTGTTCAATTTCAAAAGTGCCTTCCTGGGGTCCCATATATGGCCCATATATATATATGTATGAGCTGCAACACACGAAAATGTGCCTTCGGACGTTTAGACGACAACGTCATAAAGTAACAATGTATGACGTCGGTCTGTAATCAATTAAGTACTAATCAAATTTCTCGTCACTTCTGTGTTTTACCTAATTATTATATCATAGGGAATATGTTTTCTTAATATAAATAGTTGATGCTATAGAAAATGGTAATTGTTTATGTTTTTTGTTCTTATTTAATAAACGACGTCGTCTTGGACGTCAACGTCAAAATTAATGTTGAGTACAATCATTTTTAATTAAGATATCTACATAAAATAAAGAGAGTTTAAAGAGAAAATCACCGTGTTTCATAAACATCAAAAAACATTTTGTCTGAAGGGTCGTTTAAGCTGTTTTTAAGCTCTACTGGCCATAGGAGGCAAGTCATTTTCTGTTGTTATCTTTAAGCTCATGCATGGCATCATGTGTTAAAGGTGTACCAACACGAAAATCTTTCACGGCGCCAACAGGATTGGACATTCCGGACCCACCTTCATTTACATCGAGATAGAAATATGCAGGATAGGCTGGCCATAGAACCGTCTCACTGGCAGAAATACTGCAAATTCTGTTGTAAACGCTCCATATTTCGCAGGAATCACAATCACAATCATTGTTTTCTGCTACTTCTAGTAGCCCCTGAAACAATACAGGGACAATGATGAAAGCATTTGATGAACATGACAAAATACAGATGAATTCAGGGGTATTTTACCCCTCTACTTGATAATAAGTGACCCTGTCCTTGGCTGGGAATTACCCAGGGTTACTGATATTTGAATGTTGCTTCTAGGTTCATGGTAGACAGTGAAGTGGTGGGCTGTAACTGGATTGAGGTACCCAAAGGGAAATACAGTCTCCGGGACAAGGAGAACTCCAGTGCAACAGACCCTAAGCGACCCCCACTGAGGTCACGATGTCAGATAGAGCTGGATGTGTCCTGGGAAGATTTTATTTCCCATAATCCCGAAGGCGAGTGGTCGAAAGTGGCTCCATTCAGGGTTTTCAGCTTCGACATTGAATGTGCTGGTCGTAAAGGTATGAAAGTGCAGCTCTGCTTTTATAGCTTCATACTCCTTTTGAAAGCTTTTGTGTATTAAGGGCTAAGAAATGCGTTTTAGAGATCTGTGTTCATCTACTGTTCTAACGATCTTAGATTTGTCTATGTAAATTATTGAAGAAAACTTGCCGTTTTTTCTTTTACCGTAAGTGTGTATAATTGCTGGACTAACTCAGTTGTTTGCATGAACAATATTTACATCAGTTATAGCCCATAACCAGTTAATAATACTTGTACCTTTTAATATGTCCGCTTGTGTTTTCATATTGTTGTCCATTTTTCTAAGGATTATTTTCCTATTTGGAAGAATCATTTGTTATGTTGTGAAGATATTTTATCGTCAGTTTTATTGAAAGAATTTGGCAGTTTTTCTCAGCTTCTATAGCAGGTCCTATTTTCCGTACTTCTCAAATTCATCATGAAACCCTTAACTGACAACGTCCATTTAATGTCCGAATCTTGCTGCAAGTGACACTCACTGGTAATTCTGTTATAATCTTATTCACTTGAGTTTTATCGCATTCACGTACATACACATGTCAGCAATTATTTGCAAGTGACAAGTGTTTAAAGAGAAACCAGGGCACTAGTCAGCTTTTAGGGGACTGGGGCCAGGGCCCTCAGGAAGGGGAATTTTGTGTTGTTTTCAATATCAAAGGGGAATTTCTAAGAAACACAAATAAGTTTTTTTTTTTATTATTTAAGTGGTACCAAGAATTTACCATTCCAAATTGCAAAATGTATGTTGTTTTCCTGTATTGGAGTTAAGAAAATTGTAATAAAATTATTATTTTTATTTTTTTTAAGAGTGGGGAAAAAAGGGGGGAAAATAAATACATTTAGGGGAGGGGAATGGCCAAACGAGTGCCCTGGAAACTAACCCGCTAAACAACGGCACAAATTACACTACAAAACCAATTATTAAAACTCTATTCATGTGTTTAGGTGATATATAATAATGCATGTGCCGATTAAAAGTGTGTTTTTTTCACGGGGTCTTAGTATACCCGTGATTGAATATGCGTAAAATGAATTAGGAGTTGGTAACTCTTAATTCGATGCTCTAGTTTTTTGGGGTTTGGCCTGGCTGGCTAAAGCCGTGTATATTGTGTCTATAGAGTTTGATTTCAAAACGTGTAAATTATATTTAGACCTCGTTGTCGGTAGGTTAAGCAGTAGAGGAGCAGCCTTGATATTTTCCTACATCTTTCAAATATCGCAACCACGCTTGACAACGAAAAGTAGTACGTCAACTTTCGGCAACGTCAAAAAAAAAAAAATGTCCGCCATTTTGAATTTTTTAAAACGCATAATTTGGAAAATTGTGACAATTTTTGATCATGAAATTTCATTTCCCCTTTAGGTTTCGTGATTTTCGTCTGTACCGACTTTTTTTTTAGAAGCTCTACTGCGTGATAAATTCAGACCCGCCTTGTAAAATGTCGAAGCGAGGGGCGATAACTCTAAAAGATGCCATCTTTAGAATACGATTAAAATGACAACAACCGTGTGTTTTTTGTTAAATAAAGTACGAGGAGATACTTGAATTGTTGTTTTAGCTCACACATTACATGAATTTTGCTGCATATCACGAAAAGCATGTTATTTCTTTATCAAAAGTACACGAAAATACGAATTGTTTGATTTAACTGTAATTTTGACTCGACTGACCTCGCAAGAACTGCAGGCGCGTATTCGATGGAGCGGGTAGTATTGGGCACCCTCTCATATGTGGAAAGTTTACGTAACAATCGCTACTGTTCAAGATGGGAGTTGGGATGGAGAGAAGGAGGGGGAGGGCATCTGAACTGAGATTTAAAAGGATGCGCCCCATCCCCATCCCACCCCAACTAAAATCATGAAAGCTAGTTTGTTTTTGAAAGCTCTTCCAAGCATACAGTACATTCTTAAACATATTCAGATAATATATTTGTTGCTGTGTTTTTGACTAGACTGTCCAGTGTCTAATTGTCATCCGCAACTTGGCGCAGTCAGTAGCGCAGCGGATTTGTAACCGGAGGTGGTGCCACTGAGTTTTGTCGGTGTGTTCTTGGGCAAGACACATTCCCTTAGCCTCATCCGTCGGATGGGGACGTAAACAGGGTGGTCCCGCTTATAGGTCTATCATCCGAGCATGTTAAAGAACCATAGGAATCTGTTCGATAATAAGGGTAGTGCACGGTTCCCGGATTCCTATGTATCCTTCCCCTCTCTCTGAGGCGGCTCTAAATAACCTGTACTGTGTTGATGAGCCGTTAAATATTCAATTCAATTCATCCGCAACTGCACTCAGCACTGTCATATGTACTATAGCTGTCCCATGCTAGTATCATGAATCAACCGTGGAATATATCACCCACACATAAAAGGGTTTGAGGGCCCCATCTTACTTGTATTAGTTTAAATATAGACCATTTGTCGGTTGAAACCTAAGATGAATTTTTTATCAGACAGGAACACTGTCGTAATACTTATACTGATAGCATCAAAGGAAAATAAAGAAGGCCATTTCTTTTACTTTATATTTTTAAAGTTGAATTGTGTTTTATGTCATTATAGCACATTTTAGGCCATATTTCCTGGGTAGAACCAGTACTGTGTACTTACTGCTATCTGTAAGAATCGACACTTTCTCACCTACAAGTTGAGCTCCCAGTGGGAATTGAACCCGCAGCGGTGAGAGGTGAAGATGAGAATGTATACAAATATAAAATGCCAACCGAACATCTCAACTCAATATGTCCATGGGACTTGAATGAACGCACTGAAAACAATCCGTGGAAAATTGTACTATGCAAGAATATATATTCATAAATAAATTTTATTTTGATGCAAAATCGATAGGCTCCTCTAGACATCATAGATAAAGATCATGTAAAGTTTCGAAAAGATTGGTTAAAAACTGTGGAAGGATATAGACGCACAGATAACTAACACCATATGCCGCCTCACCTTTCAATGGTAAACAATAAACATTTAAGGTACATATTAAGGCCTTAAATATTATCTTTCATGACTAAGTAAAAAATATGTAACAAGTCAGATATCAAAATGAATTATTTATTTGATTTAAAACATTTTATTTCAAATATTTACATCAAAACATCCCAAATATAAAGGGTATTACATAAAAAATTAAATTGCATCATACAATAATTGTTTTTATTTATTAAAGGGACACACAGCATTTATCAAGTTTTTATCAAGCATTAAAATGTAATTTATTTTCACTTTACACCCGCTTGCATATATTTAAATTATAAGTTATAACATTTTGGAGTTTAAAAAAAAGAAGATTGCTGCATGTCCCTTTAATATGTAATTGTTTATATGGTGCAAGCCAATTTGAACATATGTGGGGTTATATATAAATACATGTATCTGTTTGTTATTTTTTTGGTGAGGAAGACCACTCACTTTTCTACTGGGTATAACCGGTAATATACACCTCCTGCCATCTGTTATTCCACAAACTTTTATATAATCCAATAAAATTCAGAAAACATTTTAATCCAATAAATAAATTGGGCACGGCCGGTCAGATTAACAGAAACACATTTATATTTTCATATAAGCCCTTATTTTGAGCCACTCCAATGAACTATCCAGTTAATGTCGCCAACGATCCACCTTGTGTCTACAGTCGGATATGCATGTTGATATGATATTGTGCTGGCTGAACTGGTGATCCTCTTACTAGACATATTTTTCTTGAAGTTGATGCTAGTACTGTCCGTATGAGGTATTGCTGATTCATGATTCATAAAAAAAAAAAAATATTGTACACCATCTTGTTATTATATACTATTCTTGTTCGTTTAAGTATTTCTGATTCTGTTGTTAATGTTGTAAAAAGTTATATGTGACTACTTGTTTCAATAAAATCCTCCCATATATATTGGGACATCACTAACTATTTTCAGCTAACTCCCAGCATCTCAGGACTCCAGGCTCTGAAAATAAAAATGACATACATGATATTTTGTTTCAACTTAAATAGGTAACAAGTTGTAGAACTGAAATATGTAAATGAATAGTGATTAGGCCAAACAAAATGAATACTTCGTTTCCGCTAACGTCTTGAAAAAAAATAGGGTAGGTAGGTAGGCACAACTTTTTTCTTCTTTTTTTCTTTTTTTTTCTACGCGATATAAAATAGTAGGACTTTATAGGTTACTTTTTCTATGTAATATCATTGTATTTCAATATAAGTTGTATTAAAACATACTTTATTGAATAAATGAATATAAACAAGTTTAAAAAAGATTTGTTGTCTCTTTATTTCACCCTAAAATAAACATCAAAATATTTTACAAAAATCCATATAAACCTCTAGAACAAGTTCAATATTAAATGAGCTAGAACAGGTCCCAGTATCACGAATAAACTTAAGTTGAGATTTTAACTTGACTCAAAATGTCTTTATCAAATAGTAACCAAAATAATTCTTTTACATTAATATATGGAAAATTAGTAGAGTTTGTTGTTATACTTTAACTCAAGTACTCAAATTGTTACTCTATAAATATAATTTATTTTACCAAGATTTAAGAAAATGAATTTGAGATGGTCTCGAATATTTCAGATCCGACTCAAATACATTTTCTTCATTGTTTTCCAAGCAACTGTAGATTTTCACAATAACTTTTCACAATATCAGTAAAAGATCTATATACATTGATTTCCAGCAAAATTAAAATGATCCAATACAATATTAACTCAGAATTGTAATGTCAAAGACAAGTTGAGTTGAGTCTGAGTTGAAAAGTTGAGTTGTTTCGTGATATTGGGGCCAGACTGGAGTATTAAACAAGAGTTAAAAGACTTACTGCATACATGTGTTACATTTTCACCAAACCGCAAGTTTGAAGATGATTATTATGACTTTAATTAATATAGCAAAATCAACTTGTCTATCCAGTAAATACTTGACTGTTCTCTCCAGCCTTAATTAGAACAATGGTATTTTTAAATTGATGTCGGGTACATAGCAAAAACATAATACAATTTCAATATTAAAATAGTGTATGGTATTAAACGAGACTTCTCAGATTTTGATTGTTGTGTTATGTTGTAAAAATAGTTTAAATACTCTGACATTTTTGAAGCTCACATCTCAGAGATTTTCCAAATCTACAAATATACTTCCTTCTTTGCATGCCCGTCCCTAGAACTTTTCATGTGGAAAATAGCCTTGGAGAACACTGTCAGATGGTTTGTCTAACTAAATTTAATGACTTTTCTTTAACAGTTTTGCCAAATGGACGCTGTGTGATAGGAATTTTGCCTGAATGCTTGCATGGCTGACAAATAGGCAACACAGTTTTATATCTCATTTTCAATTCCCCGTCTATTAAGGCATTACATTTGTGTCGAGTGAGGTGTTTGCTGAGTTTTCATCTGTGTTTACATGAGTGGAACCAGAAACAGTGAAAGTAGGGCCAGATTTCTCGAAATTTTCGCTGGGTTGCACACCGTGATATTCCGAAAAAATGTCAATTATTCTGCTTGAATTCTTAACTGGGTACAGTTTTTTCAATCCAGGAAAATGTCTGTATTTGTCAAACGTAACCAGCAGTAAACTTGTTGCCATGTCGTTAAAATTAGGGACAAACTCAACAGATCTGACAACGAATTTTTCCAAAAAACATTGTCACCGTAAGGACACCTCATCGGTAGACGCTTTATTGACATGCGTTTCAAGTATCGGGACGACTAATTACCGGAAAGATTTATATTATGCGGAAAGGAATAAAAAAGAGCAAAAATGATCGAACATATTTTTTATTACAAAAACGGTGAAAAAAACTGTAGGGTCGGCGGAAAAAAATAGGGTCGGTCGGGTTAGCGGAAACAGAGTATTCATTTTGTTTGGCCTTATAGAACTTTTTTTACATGTACAATAAATTAAAAATAATCGTTTTCTGCTAAATCAACACATTTATTACCGGTATACCTTATTTAGAGCCGCCCCAAATGACACATAGGAATTCGAGAACCTGTCTTACTCTTACTAATGTATATATTAATAATTTCTATGGTTGTTTATCGTGCTTGGAGGATAGACTCCCCAGTTTCAATCCCAATCAAACAAAAGAGGCTGAGGAACAAACAAGACTGAGGGAAGATGTATTGCCCGAAACCATAGACGAAACTCAGTGGTGCATGTGTGACTTGAACCGGAAGCTCCAGATTGCTATCATCCACCATGCTATTGCTGGGCCATGCCAGCACATTATGTTAAGTCGGGGTCTTGGTTAAGTTTAATAATTTAGATGTAATACAGGGACCTTTTTATTTTGTTTGTTTAATTTTACATATGTACTAAGCACAATATGACCTATTTATGTGTCGATGTGCTGTAAAACACCATTTTTATTTTTAGTATAAAAAGTCTGAGACTAAGTGCAGGCACAGACCTAATAACAAATTATTAATATGTCTGTGGTGCAGGACTGGTGCACAATGCCACATATTTTGCAAAGAACAAACATTGATAAATTCATAGATTTTTTGAAGCTGCGCTTACCTACATACTGGCTAATACAAGGCTCTTGATGTAGTTATACTGTGAGACTGGGAAATTTGACTTGAATCTGGCTATGGTAATACTGCACACTGCCTCTAGCTAACTTAGTCTTAGCAGACCTGAAAAAAACAAGTCATATTATATGATATTGTTTCATTTGTTTTTAATATTAATAACTCTGTCCAACTTTCTCAATGCTAACAATGTCAGCATTCCATAACATTTTACTTAAAACACAACTGGAATTGAAAGTGGTGCTTTCCAGAAGATGATACTGTCCAAAATGTAAGTCACAGGTGGCATTCATGAACAAATAGTAGATTTTCAAGGCTTACATTTTCATCAATTATTCATCACTCATGTGTTCTAAAAAATTATCAGAATTAAGTTAATATATATCAACCACCACCGTTTTACATGTTTCAACGTTAAACACTTGTCATACAGAAATTAAAAGTGTATTTACTTACAAAGGCTACAGTGCAGACAATGCCATGACCCATTTCAGGCATTTGCTGGTGTGTTCCACTTTTCAATTTTAATTCTCTACATTGTCTACTGTAATAGATCTATTTGTTTGTATTTTGTAAATTACGCACTCATGCAAAACTTGGAATTGTATACGATCGTGATTGTAACACTGTTTTAATTCTACTTCTGTGCAAATAAATTGAAATAATCCATCGGTCACCGTCATGTGTAAACGATCTGTCTGTGTATGTACACGGATCAGCATTATTTGACCTTTGAATGTGTGTGAGCTATTTTTAGCACATTCCTTAGCTATTTATAAACGTTCAGTTCAATTCACAATATTTAGTTTCTGTGACTGTGTATTGACCATATGATGTTAATTTGTCCAGGGAGTAGTGGGTTTGTGGCCTGCGACTGACTGGCCCTGGGCTGGGTGTTTTTCTGTGTCGCCGCCATTTTGAATAGCCTCTGAAAGAGTGAAATGCAGGTACCAACTTTCAAAACGGGCACGCAAAATGTATATTCACGAAAAAATAAGAAATTTTCAAAAAAGGTAGATCAGGTAATGATCTTCGACTCGTGTCAATTTCAACAATATTTAAGAATATACAATTTTTGTACCCGTTTTGAAACATTGGCAATTTCGAAGAAAACAAAAACTGGTTTTTTTCGATCTTCGCATTTGTACCGCGATTTCCGACTATGATATCTCAATAAAACCTGTCAACACGATTGTTTTATAAATCTCCGACATAATAACTGACTTCTGATATGATTTGTTTTCTTTGCCATCTAGTATAAGCTTTAAACTAGTGTTTCTAAACAGAGTACTATAAAATCCGCGCATCTGCACGTGCTTGCAAAATGGGAACTACGTTGCCTCCAACCCCAATTATTTATGTTTGAGTTATGCGGTTCAGGCACGTGAAATGACTTGTCTGCTCCTGTACTGAAGAAACAGTACATATGTTGTATAAAAGTTGGTTGTTGTTGGCGGGATAACTACTTTGAACATTAATTGCAATAAAACTGTAACTTCCTCTTTCCTGTCCAGGGGTGTTTCCTGAGGCTGACAAAGATCCTGTGATTCAGATCGCCAACATGGTGGTGAGACAGGGAGAGGCACAACCCTTCATCCGGAATGTGTTCACGTTGAATACATGTGCACCCGTAGTGGGATCACAAGTTCTGCCCTACATGAACGAGAAGGAGCTCCTGTCTGTAAGTTGTTAAAGAGACACGCCTCAACCTGGAAGTAGTTGTTAAAGAGGCACGCAGCAACTTATAAGTGGTTGTTAAAGAGACACACGGCAACTTTGAATTAGTTATTAACAGAGACACACTGCTGTCTGGAATAAGTTATTTATCATATCAATTACCCTCTTCCAGGGCAGGAAAATGTGTCTCTGAGTTACTTGTCCTACATACTATTTGAATGGTCAAATTAATATATTTGAAAGAATTTTTCAGAATTTCTACTCATCCTGCATCAATGAGCACTCGTCATGGCAAGCGGACGAGTGGAATTTTTGTGCCCTGTCTTCTATCTTTTAATCCAGTTTCAGTTTGACTTTAAACCTGCTTGCATATAATTAAATGCATAGTAAAAATTGGGATTTCTTTTCATTATTATTCTAAAATAGGTTTAAATACATGTTATTGGTGCAGTATATACATTAATAGTAATATGTAATTTCGTGTGAACTATTCATGCTATTCAACTATTAATAACAATTTTGCAAAAACGCAGGTTAAGTTAAGGGACGCTGCGAGTTTAAAAAAAATAATTCCGTGTGTCCCTTTAAGGTGACTCTTGTTGGTTTGTTTGTATAGTGTTTTACGCATTTTCAACACATGTAAGGTTATATATGATGGTCAGTTTTTTGTGGTGGAGGCAGAGCACCCACTTTTCCTGGGTAGAACCAGTACTGCACACCTCCCGCCATCTGTAAGAATTGACGCTACCTCACAAGTCGAGCTCCTAATGGGATTTGACAACGTTTTATTATAATACAATGCAAAATCATTAACCCCTCAGCCACGGAGAGGCTCTAATGTTTAGCTTAGATATAAACGTGGTTCAGACTCCGACAGTTGGAATAGAGGATTTTTTTAATGCAGACCAAACATGGTTGAAGCACAGTTTATTAATTTGTAAACTATAATTGTAACCCATCAAATATATACATGATTATGCATATGGTAGTTGAATAATAACTGGAAAACAGGGTTTTTCTATCCAACATTTTATGTTTTATGTGCTATAATAATCTGGGCCCTGTTTTATTAAACATCTTTAGACTTACGATAAGTTTTCACTTTGTTTCACCTAAGCATCTAATGTAGTCAGTTATGTGTGCACGTAGTGCAGAATATCACATGCATAAGTAAATGAAATGAAAATCACGTTTATTTGAAAAGCATAATTTATAGTGAAACATTTAAAAAATTGATTTACGATCAAAATGGTCGTAAGTTGTTTCATAAAACGGGGCCTAGATCTTTCTCAAAGATATTAAATGCATATTTACATACAGTAGAATTTTAGTTTTTTAACCTTTAACAATATTCATAGAAATGGGCTGCATTTGTGCGCGAGGTTGACGCAGACATCATCACCGGCTATAACATACAGAACTTTGATCTGCCGTACCTGATCAACCGCGCCATCCATCTGAAGGTGAGCGACTTCACATTCCTGGGACGGGTACGAGACATGAAGTCGGTGATCAAGGAGTCCACCATACAGAGTAAACAGATGGGCAAACGAGAAAATAAAGTCATTAACATTGAGGGACGTGTACAGCTAGATCTAATACAGGTGAGGAACGGAAACAACAGCTTTATTTAGAAATCTTGTGACATTAAAAGATAATCATTATAACATAAAGAAAACATTAAAAACGTATCAATGAAATTTATTTTGGGACATGAAATTATCCAAACTGTGAGAGTTGAACGTTACTGAACTATCGGTGGTGCATGTTAATTATACAAAAGATTTTCAGACTTTGATAAAAAAAATATCTTCATATGATGAAGACCGTGAGTATGAGGTGCTTAGTAACACCCATTGCTAGGCAACAATAAAAATCACAAAATAGTTAACAACCTGTGCTGATTGTTCAAGTGATTAGACATTTTCAAACAAAAAAAGTTGCAATATATTTTACTAATAAAGGTCCTAACAGGTGAATCTTTGTCTCCCAGATTTTGTTTCGAGACTACAAATTGAGGTCGTACTCATTAAATGCGGTGTCCTTCCATTTTCTACAAGAACAGAAGGAAGACGTTCATCATTCCATTATCACTGATTTACAAGTAAGTCATGTATAAAACAAACACGACATATTGATAATACCTGTAAATGAAGCATGAACATAGGGCTATACCGTTAAATCATACATGGGAAAGAAGGAAGGCACTCTTAAAATTGAACCTACCCATTGATGAAACATGGAGTTTAAGGAAGCAAATATCTGAGGCTATACCGTTAAATCATACATGGGAAAGAAGGAAGGCACTCTTAAAATTGAACCTACCCATTGATGAAACATGGAGTTTAAGGAAGCAAATATCTGAAAGCAGGGTTCAAAAAAATATTTGTTTGTTCTTTCTCGACCCAGGATTTAATACATGTGTAGGTAGGTAGGTGAATTTTTTTAGCAACAAAAAAAAAAAGTTAAAGAATTGCTATAAAAAGTTTTGGGTAGGGCACTTTTTCATGGGTAGATTACTGGTAGAGAAACAGCAAACCAACACTTTTTTATGGTCGGCCTTATTAAATTGCCTTCCTGGGATCCCGAGTATGTTTTAATGGAATAGCCCATACTGGAAAGGTTGGTTTGTAACAAGGCATGATCTACTTGATTTAACACTATTGCAATATCCTCCCATTCCATCAAGGTATAAATACACCTTGCTATTAAAATATGACGGTAATGACATATTACTCAGACACGAGTTATTGCATCGCATAGTAAACATAGCTTGTGATAACCCCTCCATCAGGCAGTCGAGTCAACATTCTAATGTAGCGCTTAATTCCATTGGCTAGCGTCTCAAATTTTGCGACTGTAATGCCCAAGTGACCGTCTGAGAAGTATGACGTAACAAGCGACGTCATTGGATGACGTCAGCAAAATACCGTTACCGATGAATTTGAGTTTTCATAGGAAAAATAAGTGTGTTTGTATGATTTTACTTTATATTTCTGGCGTTTAAATGGAAAATCGTTAGAATTGAGATAACCATGCTAAGATTTTCAATCTGCCATTAAGTGGTCGGTATGCGGTCTGAAATGACGTTTTACTTAATTGAATTGATAACCTGGTCACCAGATTAAAACATTGAAAATATCTTAATACAATAATTTTAATGCATTTTCTTAGAATGGCAACGAGCAGACGAGGCGCCGTCTGGCGGTATACTGTCTGAAAGATGCAATATTGCCGCTACGTCTGCTGGACAAGCTCATGTGCGTGATTAACTACATGGAGATGGCCAGGGTGACGGGAGTTCCTCTCACATACTTGTTGTCACGGGGACAGCAGATCAAGGTCATCTCACAGCTGCTCAGAAAGGTAAGGAATAGTTATTAAAGTTTCTTATTAATATGCAAAGATAGTTTCAGACTTGCTTTTTACGGATGGCGGGAGGTATACGATACTGGTTCTACCCAGGAAAATTGGAGTGGTCTGTCTCTACCGAAAAAAAAGAAAAGAAAATGTATGGCACAATTTAATTTTTTAAAAAGTTTTAAAAAAAATTGTTGCTGAAAATTACGTAAAACAATATTCAAGCAAACTAACTTGAAGTAAGCTAAACATTGACAGACATTACATTTGCTCATAGGAACATATGTTTAAATAAGGTACTTTAATAGCTTCTTTCAAATGTTCATATACAGGTTCTAGTATGGGATGACATGTTAACGTCCCTGTCCTGCCATCAACAGGCAAAGTTTACGCATGCTTAATCTGGGGCATTTTAAGTACCTGTGAATAGTCCTATACTTTTATCTGCACATATGTATTATTTCATGACCTGAACACTAGATAGGGTTTGGATATTAAAACAATTTTTGTGTAATTTTACCGCAACTTGGCGGGTTAGTGCCTTTGACTACTGTGAGCTAGCAATTGTTAGCTTGAATTAATGGCTTGAATTAATGTGTTTTCATATTATTTTTACAAAGTAGGAGACTTCTCTCTGGCAGAAATTTAATACTTGAACTCACCTCTCCTTCTGTTGGTTCTACTGTATTGTTATATATCTAGGCCAAAGAGCAGGACTTGGTGATCCCAGCACAGAAGGTTGATGCCGGGGATGAATATGAAGGGGCCACCGTCATTGAGCCACTTAAAGGGTTAGTATATATGGGTAATATATATGCACAGTGCGTCTCCTAACACATTACTGCTTATTTCCAAAGCAGAATAAGACATTTATTTGTTTGATACAGACAAAAAACATACATTTTCTAGCAAATTGTCAATGGATTTACATTAACAAAAACGATATTAAAATGTAATTACATAGTTTTTGTTTGTATTTGGTTTCTTAACATGGTGTGAATCTATATACCGAAAATATTTCATTATTAAACAGAGCTTTAGATAATTTTTGACTACAATGAGTATATTTACTTATCAGATTCAAAATGAATGCGTAAAAAGGAACTCTTTTAGAGTTAACAATGGCTTTAAATAGATGATGCGTTCAAAATGGATGTGAATTAATACATTTAAAATTCAATACTTTTCTGATTATTAACAGGGAGTAAGTATACGGGGAGGAGAAACGGATTGTTTTGCCGTTTTATGTTGTCGCGCGTGTTTCACTACTACGTGAAAATGACTACCTCCGCATGTGCGAAAAACAGCAAATTCTTATAAATTATTACACAAACTCAATAAAGGTGCTAAATTTCAACATAAGTATTATTTATTCACATTGTGTCCTGTGATACAGAGCGTGTATTTGTTTGCTTGTATAAAAGCACATTTTACCAGACTGTTCCGTGTAACAAAGATGGCACCACTCTGCGCCAAAAAAAAATGATGAGTGTATAGCTATTGCAAACGAGATACGAGACTTCAGGTTATTTAGGCATTAATGATAACAAAAAGTGAATAGTAGACATATTTATCTATGTCAAGAAGGTAATTTCATGGTCGTGATTATAAGACATAGCCTAAAAAGAGGTGATGGAAATGTGCCTTTTGAGATATCGGCTGAAATTTTAAATTTTTCAAATTAAAAATTGTGTGGAGCTATTGCAAACAAGATACGAAGTGTAGGTTTTATTAGGCATTAATAATAACAAAAAGTGAATAGTAGACATATTTATCTTTGTCAAGAAGGTAATTTCGTGATGTTGATTATAACAGAAAGCCGTAAAAAAGAGGCTGTAAAAACTGCCGAATTTGAGATGTTGGCTGAAATTTTATCTTTTCACATGTAACGCGCTTACGATCGATTTACCTGTATCGATAAAATAGTAAATGGCGGCGTTCTAGCGCGACAACATAAATCGATAAACTAGATCGTTTATGAACCAGTTTCTCCTCCCCGTATACGTACTCCCTGTTATTAATGGAAGTAAGTAAAACAAAAGAAACACTGTATGACCTTAATATTAGACACATACTTGGAACAATTTTCATCATGTAAATATGGAATAAACTCACAGGACAATACATACAAATATAATACGCATGATTTTTAAAAGATGAGTATTTGTAGTAAGTTGATAAGTAATGATACTCACAATTTAAGAAAATAAGGTTTTTTGTAAAAAAAAAGAAAGAGTAAAATACTCAAAAACTCAGCTTATCTACAGCTCTGAATTATTATAAGGTTAACTGAATTGAAATTTTGAATTTTGCAATGTTATGTCAGTCGTTTAATGTTAGCGATTTTTGTTTAATGGCGACGCATTAGCCTTATCGTTAAACAGGATTTGTGACCGTTAAAAAATTGCAATATTGGTTAACCCATTTCTAACGCATTTCAGTGTTTTGACAGCTTTTTTGACAAACGTTTTGATATAAAACTTCTCTCTTTTTTTTTTTAGCACTATTTAATAATCCCACATTTTGTAACGTCAACCAGTCGGATTGCAGGATTTTTGTCAAGTGCGTTAGAATATGACATTATATAGAAACATTGGATATACATATGAATGTTTCATATACTATGACATGCCAGTTTGTCATCACTTCATCATATTGCATGTCTATATTTCAGTTACTATGACGTGCCAATAGCAACACTGGATTTCTCGTCGTTGTATCCGTCCATAATGATGGCGCATAATCTGTGTTACACGTCATTGCTCAACCAAAACACTATAACAAAAGAAGGGTGGGTATATACTTTATCCATCACTAAGCTTGCAGAACTTTAATATCCAGCAGTACTGCTGCACAGTATTATCAGTTTATCAATATATTGCGATATTAACTCGAAATAATACATACCGTGATTTTCTTCTGTTTTTGCATAGTGATTTGTACCAGTTTTCTCTGCATATGTTTTGATCGTACATGGTAAAATCTCTAGTAAATCCATGACTAAGATATATTTTTAACTTCATATGGTTCTCATGTTTGTATTATGCTAGTAAATACACATGTTAGGTAGGGTACCATTATAGTTAAAAGTAGACATGCTTCCGCGAATCTCTGGTTTTGCTTTGGTCTTAAAAAGTTTAAAAAGGACGCAAGTATATAAGATTCAGTATTTCATTGTATTCGAATCAAATTATAACATTGTACAGTTTACAGTATATAACAACAGATACCTGCTAAGAATTAAGTTCACCAAAGATAACAAGCATGCGTATCGCGATGCCGTTTCCTGTATCGCGATATACATGTCTTGGATGTGATACCGGCACTATTATTCAGACTCTTCATCCTGAGATAATGAGTTTGAGCCTCACATGCACCTCTGTGTTACTTTGTTGTGTCCTTAGGCAAGATACTTCTCCTAGCCTCGTCCGTCTGATGGGGACACAAACTGGCCATTTACATGTTTTGGAATGGAGTCTTTTCTCCGAGCATGTTATAACCATGTGAATCTGTGTGGTTCATATTATATGCTAAAAAAGAATTGGGTAGGTCGTTATGGAAATTATTTTATTTTCTAAAAATATTTTACTTGATATAATCTTCAATAAATCTTCCATAAAGGGAAGTAGTATTAAAAATTCAAAATGTTACTCTTTTATTCATTATTTCGGCCCCTTGGCCAAAATATTGAATAAAGAAGTTTTTAATAATCACTTAAAAAATAAACAAAATATAAAATAAACTATTTTATATTTTGTTAATTTTTCAAGTGATACTTTTATAACCTAATAAACTAACTTAAATATACATTTGTTGATATATTCAGCTACAGAACAGATAGAAAAAATAAATTTAAAACCAAAATGAGAAGAATAAAATGTGTGCCCCTAAAAATAGGTTGTGTCGGGAAACCGGAACCACACATAATTTTATTTGGCCTTAAATAGTAAGAGTAGGAAAATGTTTCTGGATTACTATTTATCTTTTCCTTCTCTGGGGCGGCTCAAAATAACCTTACAATGTTTTGATGATCCATTCTAACACGACCTGCGAAGTCTTTCATGTACACAAAAAAAAAAGAGACAACTGTATGTTATTCTACGATAAGATACAGCTGTTCCATTAATTCCCCGCATATAATTGTTTGTCACGTGACTACCAGTGTATTTAAACATTTAGTACCACGCAGAACTTTGTATACGGGGGCGCCCAATGGAACAGCCTGTAACTATACCAGCCTTATTACCTTGACCTCCGAGATAATATATAGTGTCCCCACAATAGCGTAAACAATGGGGTTATTCCCCACAATAGCGTAAACAATGGGGTTATTTTTGTGTCGTGCTAACGCACTCGTGATTTAATTACTACGCATCCGAACTCCTAACTGTATTTTATTCACCGATAAAACACAGGTACGTATTTATTATTTCTTAATTAAACAATTTATTTGTTCTTAATTGTTTGTATTTAAGTGAGAAGGGAAACCTCATGCACAATTGTTAAGACTTGTATTTCTCTATCAGTTTGACTCCAGACCAGTACATCAAGACACCTTCAGGAAACCTGTTTGTCAAGAGTTCAGTACGTAAGGGAATTTTGCCAGAAATTTTGGAACATCTACTGGGTGCTAGAAAAAAGTAAGTTGTCTAGATGTCTATATGTAATAGGTTGTCTGTTTTAATCATTTTCATGTGTATTTGTGTGGTAGTCAACTTGCATGCAAAGCCCCCCCACCCTCCCTCACCGCCCTGTGCCAACACGCACACACACACACAACAAAAGCAGACACGCACAAAATTGTTAAAGTAGCATTTAATTTATGCTTTTTAGGTGACCATTTTCAAGTAAGATATTTCAAATAATATAGTCAAAATAAATATAAACACTTAAAAATACATTCAGACATTGCTACAAAAAAAAAAAAGAAGCGCAATTCAAGAAATTGGTTTTGCAATGGATGCATAGAGTTGTTTTCTAACGATCTTGATTTATGCATGGCACCATGATTGTTTGAGAGCATTTAGTGTTTTCCTTGTCTGTTCAAATGTATGTATACTCAATGGCAAAAGAAAGTGGACACTGAGTTTTGTTTAGATATAATTGTATAAAGTTTTTTTAGAATTAAATAGACTGTTTAATGAGAAAAGAAGCTTTCAGGTAATTTTTTGGCGACTGTGTGTTTTATATGTAGAACTAATTCTCAAAGATTCTTTTAAATTTCACATCTTGAGGCAAGTTACTTTGCTATAAGTTATAGAACCGCGTTATAGCTGTTTCATGTATTCATTGTCCCTCCCAGTATACATCTTGTTTTATCACATAACTTACGTGGGAGTGGAATAACACCATTCTATATTTTCGATATACCACTAGTTATATAAGTATGTATTATATATACTATATTATAATACTAGTGTGCATTAAATATACTATATTATAATACTAGTGTGCATTATATATACTATATTATAATACTAGTGTGCATTACAATTACATATACTATATTATAATACTAGTGTGCATTATATATACTATATTATAATACTAGTGTGCATTACATATACTATATTATAATACTAGTGTGCATTAGATATACTATATTATAATACTAGTGTGCATTATATATACTATATTATAATACTAGTGTGCATTACATATACTATATTATAATACTAGTGTGCATTACATATACTATATTATAATACTAGTGTGCATTATATATACTATATTATAATACTAGTGTGCATTATATATATACTACAGTATATTATAATACTAGTGTGCATTACATATACTATATTATAATACTTGTGCATTACATATACTATATTATAATACTAGTGTGCATTATATATACTTTATTATAATACTAGTGTGCATTATATATACTATATTATAATACTAGTGTGCATTACATATACTATATTATAATACTAGTGTGCATTATATATACTATATTATAATACTAGTGTGCATTACATATACTATATTATAATACTAGTGTGCATTACATATACTATATTATAATACTAGTGTGCATTATATATACTATATTATAATACTAGTGTGCATTATATATACTATATTATAATACTAGTGTGCATTACATATACTATATTATAATACTAGTGTGCATTATATATACTATATTATAATACTAGTGTGCATTACATATACTATATTATAATACTAGTGTGCATTATATATACTATATTATAATACTAGTGTGTATATTATAATACTAGTGTGCATTATATATACTATATTCTAATACACCCGCACTATATAGCCTAGTTTAAAATATCTCGTTATACTGAACGATATATCACTGTAATTTTTGCAACGTTAGGAGAATAAGCATTGCGCATTGCGCATTCCGCATTGTAATGTATGCAACGTTAGGAGAGCAAGCAAAGCAATGCGAAAGAGTTCAGATGTGTGCGTTATTTTCACATTTTAGGGGTATTAGAATAGAAATAGAACATCGTTTACGGTGAATTATCTATAATATATCCCGGTTTGTCGTTCAATTGTAAACAATAATTCATAGACGAGACAAATTAGCTCTTCAATACGCCATAAAATTAAAGTCTAACCCTTCAAACCCAACTTTCGATAATGTTTTTAATCCTAGTTGTGAACCTCTTTTTGATCGAAAACCGAAGGCCATTCGACCATTTGGTCTTCGTATTAAACCAAAATTAACAGACACTGAAATCGACCTAAATTTGATTGCCAAGTACAAAGTACCACAAATTCCACCGTGGACTTTGAAAACTCCAACAATTATTTTTGATCTTTGTAATAATAACAAATCCAGTACAGACCCTACTGTCTTTCAAAGCAAATTTAATGAAATTATATCGAAATACAGTGACTTTCAACATATCTACACAGATGGCTCTAAAGATGGAGATAAGGTAGCTGCAGCAGCTGTTCACAAACACAGCATAAAGAGCCGCCTGCCTGACAAGGCCTCTATCTTTTCAGCTGAACTTAAGGCAATTGAACTTGCCTTAAATTATATTCAGGAATCTGATGATGACCATTTTGTAATCTTTTCTGATTCCCTTTCATCTCTTCAAGCACTGGGTAATATGAAACATGATAACCCAGTTGTGCTTCAACTTTTAGAAAAGTACAATTCTCTTATAATTGATAATGTTATTATTTTCTGCTGGCTTCCAAGCCATGTAGGAATACGTGGTAATGATAGAGCTGATAGTGCTGCTAAGACAGCATTAGATTTACATATATCTAATACCAAATTACCTTATACTGATTTTAAAAATTGTATTAACACATATATTCGTAGCTCTTGGCAAACCGCTTGGGATTTGTCAGTTAACAATAAACTCCATTCAATTAAACCGTTACTCGGAGAATGGCGTTCTTCTAGTAGACCCGTTCGTCGAGAGGAAGTTATCCTAGCCCGGTGCAGGATAGGGCATACACGTTATACTCATTCATATTTATTACAAGGTGAGCAATTACCAGAATGTATACCCTGCTTTGCACCGTTAACGGTCAAACACATCTTATTGGAATGTGTAGACTTTGATCCTATGCGTCAAAGGTACTACAATGTTAATACTATGAAATAGTTATTTGATACTGTAGATTTTAGTCTTGTTTTAGATTTCCTAAAAGAGATCAGACTATATAAATCATTATAATGTGTTCTTATATATATTTACTTGTTTATATGCCCGTTGACGGGCATTTGTTGATTTACATTACATAGTTTATATTACACCTTATCATCCCTTTTTTTTTTTTTTTAATAGTTTATCTTTATATATTTACACTTATTTTTAAATAATACTTCATTTTTCATCAATTTTTGCGCACAATATGACCTATTTATGTGTCGACGTGCCTTAAAACAACATTCATTCATTCATTTTTTGTTTACAATTGAACTCCAAACCGTGATATATTAAACGATAATTCACACTAAACGATGTTCTATTTCTTAATTATAATACTAGTGTGCATTATATATACTATATTATAATACTAGTGTGCATTACATATACTATATTATAATACTAGTGTGCATTATATATACTATATTATAATACTAGTGGGCATTACATATACTATATTATAATACTAGTATGCATTATATATACTATATTATAATACTAGTGTGCATTATATATACTATATTATAATACTAGTGTGCATTACATATACTATATTATAATACTAGTGTGCATTACATATACTATATTATAATACTAGTGTGCATTACATATACTATATTATAATACTAGTGTGCATTATATATACTATATTATAATACTAGTATGCATTATATATACTATACTATATTATACGTCAGTGTTTTTTTTATGCCTAATTTGGGGTCGTTATTCGGCCCCATTCACAATGCCAAAAAGTATACTTTTTCACAATTATATCCAAAAAATTCACAATCTGAAAAAAACAAACAAAAAAAAAACAGGCAGGAAGGATACTAGTCTTAATATAAGCTGGTGTCAAAACTAGTCTGTATTTACCAAAAACAAAACTTAAAACCAAGGGATATTAAACTGTGAAAATAAAAGTGAAAAAAGTTTGTTTTTCTTTTGTTATAATATTTCACAATTTTCACAATTTCTAGAAAAATGCCGCTATTTTTCACAATAGCAACGGGCACAGGCTGCATTCGCAAAACACATAAAAAAAACACTGTACGTACTAGTTATATATTATGCAAATAAGCCTAGCATGCACCGTCCAAAAAAAATTGATAATGACTATGATCCAATTCCCACGGTTTATGCTTGTTAAAGCAACAGGCAGAATGCAATAAAAGTTGATATGTGAGTTATGTGATAAATAGAATCTAACATTTGTTCTCATTATTGAATTTATTAAACTTTTCGGCAAGAGCCTCACATTATATCATTTAGCCAACTTGTTTAATAAAATTCAGCAATGAATGAGTACTCCTGTATAAAGATCCTGTATATATTGTATGGCAGGGCTAAAGCGGATCTAAAGAATGAGAAGGATCCATTCAAGAAGAAAGTGTTTGATGGAAGACAGCTTGCTTTGAAGATAAGTGCCAACTCTGTGTATGGATTTACCGGGGCGCAAGTGGGCAAACTGCCATGTTTAGAGATTTCTCAGGTAAAACATTTACGTGTATCTACCGTGGTCGAGGGTTCAACGTTGCATTTTAAACTTTCTCTTCTCTGCGGGTCATCACACTGGGAGTTCCAAGTTGTAAGTGAGAAAGTGTTGATTCTTACGGATTGCGGGAGGTATACTGGTTCTACCCAGGAAAAAAGGGGTGGACAGGCTACCACTAAAAAATCACTGTCATGGCCTAAAATGTTCTAAAAATGACATAAAACACCATTCAGACAAAACATTTATCTACTGTCTGAATTTGGTTTATAGCTGTACCATTATTTCATCTTTCGGATAGATATAAGCCCTTTGGAATCACGTGACCCGCTATTGACCATTATGTTGTAGATGGATGTACCTGGTACACAATGCAGCTATTTAATACAAATAGGTAGGTAATAGTATCTGGGCCCCGTTTTATGAAACGGCTTACGACCATTTTGATCGTAAATAAATTTCTTTAATAAATGCTTCACTATTAATTGCACTTTTCAAATAAACGCGATTTCATTTCATATTTTTATACACATAACATGTCCATCAAACATGTTCTTGATGTGAATTTAATATTAAATGAAAGACTGAGACCTAATACATATAAAAAATACTATCTTTCTTCTTTTATTATTTTAACATTGTCAAAATTCCCCCTTTTTCCAATTCACGTCAAATTTTCCCCCCTCTAAAGGGCCCCGACCCCCTTCCCCCAAAAGTAAAAAAAACCTGAAAAAATGCAAGCTATGTTGAAAAACTAACGGAACGCCGTGAGTTTTTCAAAAATCAAGATTGCCATGTGTCCCTTTAAAGCAAACTAAAATGAATGTAGTACTTGACAACGGACATAATGGAACCTCGCTTTCAAACGAATATTGCTTCAAGTTCACCTTTTCCGTGCAGACAACAAGTGCAGAGTTACTTACATGATACCAAGTATAAATACTTATAACAGATGAAAGGCAGTTACAGTTATTTAAATGAAGAAGTACTGAGCAATGAATAGAATCTTTATATTTCAGAGTGTAACCGCCTTTGGACGAATGATGATAGAACAAACAAAGAATTATGTTGAAGAAACATACACCATCGAAAATGGTTATGAACACAATGCAAAGGTATTTCGATTCATTTATTTGTAGTAGAACTTTAGTGATAAAAATGCGAAACGAAACTATAAATACTCATGAAACAGGCAGTTTGGGTAGAGGTATAACATTTGTCCCTTTAATTCTAGGTAAAATCTTGCCACTAAAAATATCATTTAGTGACACTGAATCTGATATTATATATGGTGACACCGATTCTATGTGTAAGTTTGCCATTTACCTTCATGTGCCTTACAGGCCATATATGGCAACATCAATTCTGTGATGTGTAAGTTTGCCATTTACCTTCATGTGCCTTACAGGTCATATAGATGGCAACATCAATTCTGTGATGTGTAAGTTTGCCATTTACCTTCCAGGTCATGTAGGGCGACAGAGAATCTGTGATGTGTAAGTTTGCCATTTACCTTCCAGGTCATGTAGGGCCACAGAGAATCTGTGATGTGTAAGTTTGCCATTCACCTTTATTTACCTTCCAGGTCATATATGGCGACACCGATTCTGTGATGTGTAAGTTTGGCGTGGCCACAGTAGAGGGCGCCATGAAACTGGGGCAGGAGGCTGCAGACTTTATCTCCACCAAGTTTGTCTCTCCCATCAGATTGGAGTTTGAGAAGGTATTTTCAATATATAGATATATAACATAGATGTAAAATGTTTTAAATGAAGTATGGTAAAAATATTAATAAACAAGAAATGTCACGATAAATGAGAAATGCCGGTGGAATTATTATGTTTACCATTGACCTCCAAGTGTGAACTTGACCTTCTAGGTATGGACCTGATGCTTGCGCTTGACACACCTTCTAATTGTGATTAACATTTCTGTGAAGTTTCATGCAATTCCTTTCAGTACTTTCAAAGTTGTGGCTGAAACATGAGTGTTTTGGACTAATGAACGGACGGACGAACAGTGCGATTACTATATGCCTCCCTTAAATAGGCATATAAAATATCATTTGGACAAAAAATTATGCAGATTAGACGCTGCCAGTCCCAATAGTCACAATTGATGTATAAACATTTACTGTGGAAATTGTTTATTTCATTAATCAATTATTTTTTTTAACCAGCATTTGTTTTTTTATATATTGTACAACACTCAAATTCTACACACTATTTACAGGTATATTTCCCCTACCTGCTGATAAACAAGAAGCGTTATGCTGGTCTGTACTGGACCAATCCTGTCAAGTACGACAAGATGGATTGTAAAGGGCTCGAGACGGTGCGGCGCGATAATAGTCCCTTGGTGTCCAATCTCATCAATGAATGCCTTCAGCTCCTGCTTATTGATAGGTATGTTTTGTTATTCTTTTGTTATGGTTGGTGGGAGGTATACAGTACTGGTTCTACCCAGGAAGTAGTGAGTGGTCTTCCTCCACCAGGTCTTCCTCCACCACAAAAATATTGGCAGTCATATAAAGCCCAAAATGTGCTAAAATGACGTAAAACACCATTCAACCAACCAACCATTATTTTTCTAGGGTTCTAGAATCTTTTATGACTTCATGTGTTATAAACTACACAGAATGAAATATATATTATAGAAAAACAATCACAAGACACATTTCTGTCTCAACCTGAAACATGCCCATAAGATTCCTGTCAGTCACAGAAATGTGGGATGTGGCAGAGAATCAGAAAATGTACCTTTGTGATACTCTGGGCAGACCGGAATGCCACTAACTATACAGAACATATTTTTTATTATACGCTCGTAGGGACGTTATTATGTCGTGTCATGACGTGTCTTTCCATACATCCGTCTGTTAACTTTTGCCTGACAACTAGTTGCTGCTAATAACATTCAGAGTATTAGGTCTACAACAATAAAACTGTACACATTTTGGTTCCTTTTTTTTAAAAATGTATTCCCCTTTTGAGAAAAGGTTTAACCTGCTACTTAACCTTGCCTTTTACAAGTGATTGTGGCTAATAACTGTAAAAGTATTAGGTGTACAACAATGGAACTTTGCACACATCTTCAACATGATCCAGTGATATAAATCTTATAAAACCACAACTCTCTGATTTACAATGAATTAAGAGACCAACTATATTAAGAGACTACTTTTGGTATTTCCTTTAGTGGGTTCTTCATTCAGGTTTGACTGACTGTAATAGCATGGCTTTACACATTTGGATCTTTTTGTCTGCCATTTTGTTATTATTGCGAGATCTATACGTTATAGTCAAAATACTATTAAAATATACATCTGCTGATTTTGTTGGCTTGAGTTGTTTATTAATCATTTTGTTTATTATTTAAACAGGAACCCAGATGGGGCTGTGAAGCATGCCAAGCAAACAATCTCTGATTTATTGTGCAATAGAATTGACATTGCTAAACTAATTATCACTAAAGAGCTCACCAAGACCGAGGAGGAATATGCAGGCAGACAGGCCCATGTGGAACTGGCCAACAGGTAATAGTGACAACTTCTTGAGTTTGTGTACATAAGTGAAAATCAGACTGGTTAACAATACAAGCACTAATTTAAACAGCAGAGTGACATATTCTGCAGGTCATGCTTTAAAGCACTCACTTTACATTTTGATTTGTTTACAAGCTTTAAATAAAGCAAACTATATTTCAAGTCTTATTGTATGTATTAATCCTATTTCACCAGTAATCTGCCTTCTATTCACTGTGATTCCCTTCTTCTGTTTCACCAGTTTTACTTCCTCTATTCACTGTGATTCCCTTCTTCTGTTTCACCAGCTTTACATCCTCTATTCACTGTGATTCCCCTTCTTCCATTTCACCAGTTTTACTTCGTCTATTCACTGTGATTCCTCTTCTTCCGTTTCACCAGTTTTACATCCTCTATTCACTGTGCTTCTCCTTCTGCCGTTTCACCAGTACATCCTCTATTCACTGTGATGCCCCTTCTTCCATTTCTCCAGTTTTACTTTCTCTATCCACTGTGGTTTCACTTCTTCAGTTTCACCAGTATAACATGAAATGCTCTGTATAAACTTCACCCACATTACATCCAGCATTTCCTGATCTTGCTTCCATTTCACCATTTGTATTATATTCTCTATCCCTAGAATGAAGAAGCGAGACCCTGGCAGTGCCCCTCAGCTGGGGGATCGTGTTCCCTACGTCATTATAGCTGCTGCCAAGAAAACAGCAACATACCTCAAGTCTGAGGTAAGTGTAACATGGTGGATAATCAGTTTGACTGCTGTCACTGATTTATACCAAAATAATACATTTGAAAGAATGGTTGATCGGATTACTTTCTTTCAGTACATGTAAAATGTGTGATGAAATAATGAAATAAAATATTGCTATCCGAGACGTATAGTTATTTTTATGCTTCCGAAGGGAGGGGCACCTTCATTCCGTTCATTTGTTTGAAACTTCGCTGCCATAATTTCGAAAGTATAGAAGGGAATTTCATGAAACTTCACACTGATGTTGATCACAATGAGAAGGTTTGTCACACAAGAATCGCATCCTTACCTCAAAGGTCAAGGTAACACTAGGAAGTCAAAGTCAGTTGAACTTTGAGGGCATTTGTTACTGATGGCCTTTCTTGTTGGTCAGTGTGGAGCTGTTTGAAAGAATATTCCGGCTTAAAATTAAATAAAATATTTGTGGGAGTGGGTGTGGGGTGTGGGGGTATTTTCTGTTAACATATGCTTGTTTGTAATAGGTAATATTGGGACAGCAGCCTCAGAGGGAGACAAGATAAAAGGCTCAATCAGACATACTAATCAAACCCTTGCCTGACAGGATTGCACCTCTTAAGCGCAAGACTTTATCAACAGAGCTACCAAGCTCACTTATAGCATGGTCGCTGACATTTTCTTTGTATTTGTACATTTGTAAATCATTTAATTGAAAATAATGCCTGTCAGATTGACTGGTATATATCGTATGTTAAGACTATGGCAGATGGATGAAATGGACATGCTACAAACAAATAGAGTATGGTCTCATCTCATTGGTTGATTTGAACACCTCAGTGGGCTACATCCATCTTGATGTTTAAATCAACCAACTTGATGAAGCCATTCTATAACTTACCTTAAAATTAAGTCATGTTACCAAATTTACCAAAATTTATTTTACCAGGTATTGTTTGAACACCCATTCCATGTTTAAGCCTGCCCCAAAAATAAAACGTTTAAAAATAGATCAGCAATTAACCCATATTAGTTTCATTTGTAGGACCCTATTTATGTATTGGACAACAACATCCCCATAGATACAACTTACTATCTAGAAAATCAGCTGTCCAAACCCCTGATGCGCATCTTCGAGCCAATTCTGGGTGAGAAGAAAGCCCAGTCGGAGCTTCTGAGTAAGTGGAGTTATATATGTCTTTTCTGTTAAAATATACATGGGACGGAAGGCACTTTAGACATTGAACACCCACCCGCAGATGTGCAAAATAGCATTTTAGGAAGCAAACTTCAGAAAATAGGGTTCACCTATAGATGTTTATTAAATTGCCTTCCTGGGGTCCTGGGTATGTTTTAATGGAATAGCCCATATCTTGGATTTAATTTTATACCAAAATTCTGCATCTTCCTTCTGACATACTGCTAGTGACATAACAGTTTTATATAAACCACTCTGACCTCTACAACAAAATATCAAATTATCATCCTTCATCCATTTTTTATCACCTGACAATTAATGCCTCAAATTTAATAGAATGTCCAATTCATGATAAAAATGTCATATTTTTAAGGTTTAAATTTTTATTCACCGAAAATATTTTAAATGGATTGGGCGCAAAATCCTCAATTAAAACCCTGGTGCGTAACCTAGAACAGCACATATTACTGGGCAGAATGAATTTCCTTGAAAATAATGAGTCGTTTTTTGGCTAATTATATTTAAACCCTTCAGAATAGAAAATATAATTATTAGTCAATTTTAAGTCAGACCCCTAAACCTGATGTGCCCACTTTAATGCATGTTTCACACTTTCATAACCATTGTTCATACAGAGGGTGAGCACACTAGGACCAAGACGGTGGTGACGTCCAAAATTGGAGGGCTCATGGCGTTTGCCAAGAAGAAGAGTTCCTGCATTGGCTGTAAAGTGCCCATAGATCACGATGGTTAGTAATTATAGTGTTATGGGTTTGCTAGGTTGAATGTATCGTATTTAGAGACTATCACATACATGTCAATAAATTATACTGGTTTGATAAAAATAACTAGAAGGGTGTTCCACGGAACACATGGTGTCGCCTGCCGTGTACTTTTCAGGTTATGGCCAGTGTACTTTTCAGGTTATGAGCTTGGTTGGGTTGCAGGTTAAAGTTTTATGAAAGGGGGCATAACTCTGCCAAAATGAAAGTCAAGAGTTATTGGACATGTGTAACAACATTCCTTGGGTTGAGTGAAGAGATATGTGAAGTTTCATGAACATAGGTCAAATACTTTTCAAGTTGTGGCCAAAGTTTATAGGTTGCAGGTTAAAGTGTGACGGACAAATGATGATGGACGACGACACACAACGGACAAAGTGTTTTCTAAGTGTCTGCCATGCTCCGCAGGCGACACAGTAAAACACAATACCTTAATAAATAAATAAAATTAAAAGTATGGCTGTAAAATCTGCAATAATTTTATAATGTATGAACATGCTTTAGTTATAGTTACCATTAAGCATCATTTAAATAAAAAATGTCTGTTTAAATTGTTCGGTGTGACGTAGTTTATGTATGAGTGATCACAAGAAAGCATTTGTGACACGCTGAGTAATACAGTGCCCATAATATTAAAGGATATTAAAGATAATAATGGCCCATATATAGATCATGAACACTCCAAAAACACAAATAGATACAAATTTTGTCTTTAGGTGACCTTAACTTTTGAGGAACATATCTTGTTTAGGTACAGAACTGTTTCAATTTTAAATGAATTTGACCTTACTGCAGGTGCCGTTTGTAAACACTGTAAGCAGCGAGAGTCGGAGCTGTACCAGAAGGAGGTGTCCCATATAAACGCATTAGAGGAGAAATTCTCACGCCTGTGGACACAGTGTCAGAGATGTCAGGGCAGTCTGCACGAGGACGTTCTCTGTACAAGGTTTGTAAATGTCTCGCATCATAACTGGTAGCATATAAGTAAGAAAAGCATAACAACCATGATAAATACCTTGCTCTTAAAACTTGTCGTCATTGCTGATTTATTTAGTGTGTGCAATGCCCTTTGACAAAAAAACTTATTTATCATGCAGATATGCACTTTGCTGCCTATTAAAGGGGTGACCTTATAAATTTTGCTTTATTAGGCACTGACCAATAAAGCAAAGCAATGCGGAATCTCTCGACGTTTATCGTACGTAACAATATCTGACGTCATGCACGTAACGTTGCCCGACGTCATAAAACAAAAAACAACAACATGGCGGCGTCCACGATAAGCGTGACATTCTGAGAAATGGGTAATAATAGTAATTCATACAGAAAAAGTGGATAATCTACATGATAAATAGAATATTCTGTCAGTGCCTCTTACTATCAAGTTTATGAGGCTTAGCACAAAAACGAAGAATGGCTTGTGTCATTGCCTCTTACTATCAAGTTTATGAGGCTCAGCACGAAAACAAAGAATGGCGAGGCTCTCGGCAGAGCGTCGCCATTCTTCGTTTTCTAAGCCTCGCCTAATAAACTTGATAGTAAAAGGCACTGACGTAATATTCCCTAGTTATCTGAAGCACTGGACTGATTGCAGATAGTCTAAACTTTTTGGACTGGGGAATATAAATGGGTTATTTTAGCCTTGCATTTTCAATTGAAGTGTAAATTTTAATGAAATTTGCTTTTTTAATTGCAGCAAGGATTGTCCAATATTTTACATGAGAAAGAAAGCACAGAAGGACTTGACAGAACAGGATAAACAGATTCTGAGATTTGGATCACCAGATTGGTAGCATGTCCATCTATAGGAAACCGTATCAACCCAAAACACCATGGCAGCTGTTCATTTTGAAGTTCTCAAGTTGGTCAATTGTTGAGCGATGTGAACAATTGTTGAGGGACATGAACAACCAGCAATAGGAAGGGGCTGTTGTGTTGTAACATGTTAATTTCATGAGGGTCAGAATTAACAAAGGACAGTGCTGCTTGGTGCAGTAATGTGACTGATGGAGCTATGAAAGATAGTGTTGTTGATTGGTGGTGAATACACATGACTCACTGAAAAATGTAGGATAGAGCTGTTGTTTAGTGAATAATAATACAAAGGATAGTGCCATTGTTTTTTTTGAAAACACGACACGCTCAACTATAAAGGATAGTGAATACACATACAAAGGATAGTGATGTTGTTTGGTGAAAACACATGACACGCTGAACTATAAAGGCAGGGCAGTCGATCTGTTTTTGGGGACTGCAACCCATACCCTTGGGTGGGGGGATTTTAGCGTGCTTTTACAGGAAAGGGGGAATTATTTTGTGGCCATAATTTTGATTATGATCATTGTTTTAAATGGTCTTACATGTTTAATTTGTATTAAATACAGTTCGTACTCAATATTTTACGTACCAGAAGTTTTTTATAAAAAAAAAATTCAGTCTGAAATGGGGGAAAAAAACATACTTTTTGGAGGGGGGAATGCGTCCGGTTACCGAACGCAAAATCGGCAGATCGACGGCCCTGAAAGGATAGTGAATACACATACAAAGGATAGTGCTGTTGTTTGGTGAAAACACATGACACGCTGAACTATAAAGGATAGTGAATACACATACAAAGGATAGTGATGTTGTTTGCTAAATAAACTTGACTGACAGCTATGAATGATTTTTTGGTAAATAAAAATGATTGATAAACTATAAAGGATATTGATGAATGTGACAATAAAATGATTTAAGTGCATCAGTATGAATAAGAGAAACAACATGGTTGAATATATCTTATTAAAGAGCAATTGTGTTTGTTTGTACATGGTGTTTTACGTCATTTTCAACACATGCAAGGTTATATATGACGGTAAATTTATTGTGGTGGAGGCAGACCATTCACTATTCCTGGGTAGAACTAGTACTGTACACCTCCCGCCATCCGTAAGAGCTATTGTGAAATATGTTTCAAAACAAATACTGGAATATATGAAAAGTGGAATGACAGACTAGTAGGTATATGTTGTTACATTAATTTTCAATTGTGCAATATGGGATGGAATGACCGGAAAATTTGGTGTCAATTTATATAAAATCCAATGTGATCTGTTTGTCCAACTTCAGATTGAGGCCAAACAAGTGGTGGAGCAATCTTAGCATAAGTTTCCTATTTATGTTAAATTGAAATGAGATCTGAGATATTAATCTGATATGTACGTATATAGCAAATCAAATTGACTGTTAAAGCATGTACAATATAGAATAAATATCCCCTTTTCTGGTCAGTTTGTAATATTTAGTAAAAAACAATTGAATCTATGTAAACTGACCGTGACAATGGGTCGATCTGATTTAAAAATCTGCCAGAAGCTTTCTCATTGTTCATAAAATATATCTAGGTAGAGATCAGAGGAAACCAAATGACCTCATTTGCATATAGCAACAGTGCTGTTCAATAGTAAAATTTCTAATTAATCTTTGTCTTTCCAAAATTATTTGATACATCTTTTTTTTCTAATCTGACCCAACAAAATATAAAAATAATTTAAAAAACAATTTGATGATCAATCTGACATTTATTTTGCTTCTTAAAAAATTGATGTTGATCTGTAAAAAAAAAAGTTGACATGACATTAGTAAATAGTATTTGTGGCAGTTACACTAAAATTTATAAATCGTAAGCATTCATGGATGGATGAGAAAAAGGAATATATCAGTGCAACACATTCAAACTGTTCTCATATGACACGGCAGTCATATTACACATGAAGCAGAGGATAAAAAAAAGAACTGCAATACTATAGTGTGTGTGTATAAGCGTTTATTTATCCTCGCTGTATTGCACTAAGCAATTTAGCGAGCAGACCTAGGTTTAAAGTCTCAACCGAAGGACTGGTAAGGTAGGAAATACTTTTGATATATTTCGATAATTAACCCAAATTCGGTCCTGGCTGGGATTGAACGCGCGATCCCTGGGTTACTAAGCCGCAATGCTAACCATTACACCACGGCGCTACCTTGACAATACTATAGTAGCTTCTCAATCCTTATTTATACTACTCAAAGTTTGTTAAGGACCACTTTTTTGCTGTATAAATTTGTTGCTGAAATAAATAGCATTATTTCTATTTTACGTGAAATTATTTAGGGCAGTCATGTGATCTCATGACTTGATTCAAATTGTGGAATTGTTGAAGTATCAATGAAATTAGTATCGTTATTGCGAATTAAATTCTAATAAAATTATATGGAAGAATAAAAGTGATCCTTAGCAAATTTTGAGTAGTATAAGGATTCAGTAGCTACACGTCGAGGGGTTAATGCAAACCTATTGTATCTTGTTCTTGATCTGTACATAGTTAACCCATAACCCCCTACATATTATTAATGGACTGTTCTTTTTTTGAATTAAGACCATTCCATTTAAGAGACAAAGGGGTATTTTGGGGAAAATGACTGATCAGCAGCCAGACGTTGTAAACCCTGATCAGTCTGAAAGTTACCCGCAGGCTGATCTAGGTTTACAATGGATGCAAAGGCTAATATAGTCATGGTTAAGGGTTAAAATAATTTTGTGTTCATTTTTCAATGTGTAATTATGGATGTAATTTGTTATAGAATTGTTAAGTTCTATTTTAAAGTATAAATTGGTATGAAACAGCCATTTGAAGCCGAATTGTTGGGTTAACTTCACTACAAAAAATGGGATAAAATGATATCATGGTTAAGTAATACTTTATTAAAAAGAATAGACGTACAAAACTTTAAAATGTCAGTATGATATTAAACACTTGTGTATGAATGTGTTGAATATAAATTGTATTAAAATGATATACCTATCTATTTATAAAAAGAAAGAAATAGATAAACCTGAAAATGTGTTTGTTGATTTTTGTTAAAACCATACAAGTCTTTTCTAAATGTATTTGTACTGCAGGGAAACTTTTAAAGGCTATTCCATGAAAACATATATGGGGCCCCAGTAAGGCACTTTTGAAATGGGACACCTGCACATGGATGCAAAATTGAGTTTAAAGAACCAAATTTCAGAAAATAGGATTCATCCATAATTGCTTTCCTAGGGTCCCGGGTATGTTGGAATGGAATAGCCCAAAGTATATCGAGCTTGGTTGCTATTGAACCGATTTCAATACTTGCAGTTGGTAGTCCCGTACTGTCAGTAATGTGTTGTGAACATTGTGTACGTCAAAAAAAGAGCCTGTCGATACACATTTCCTGATATTGCCCTATATCCCTATTCATTCAAAATATTTTACAATGCATTCTAAAGATATACAAAAATAAAGGCCAAACATTTTCATATTGTTTTGTCAGACCTCTCAAAAGAATGTCGTATAATCACTGAATAGTCATCAGTTTGTTACGAGACACCAGAGTTTCTCCCCAGAAAGTTGTGAAGGCATGTCGTTTTGACAGTAAATTCCATGTACTTGACTTGAATTTTATGTAACCGTTTATGTCCGGAGCTATACATCAAAACTCAACTTAAAAGTTACAGCGAATACTTGGTTATACACGGTGGGGAATCAAGGGCACCATAACGCTATTGTTTATATGGCATATAATATTCAGTTTTTTGTACCAGAGCATCCGTCTGTCCATTACACAGTTGTATGAAGGTCAAATATTAGCGTAGATCGTTGAAGAATGGTCACAAAATTCTGATTTTGACAAATCAACAATGAACTCTTGCAAAGTCCAAACGCTCTACACGATTAGATTTTGGCATTTTTAGCTCTACTGATCAGAGATCAGCAGAGCTTATGCCGTGGTGCGGCGTCTGTCGTCCGTCTGTCCGTAAACTTTTATTTGTAGCGACAACTCCTCGGAAAGTACTGGAAAGTACTGGATTCATGAAACTTTACAGAAATGTTGCCCATAAAGTCTAGTTGATCCTAGCAAAAATTCATGTTGATGTGAAATCCAAGATGGCCACCAAAGCTAAAAATAGAGTTTTAAAATACAAGTTTGTAGCGACTACTTCTTGAAAACTATAAGTGATATTGATATGGGACTTTTTCTAAAATGATCAGCATGACATGTTGTTGATCCTTGTCAAAAATCGTTTTGATTCAACGCTAAACATGGCTGCCAGCGGCCATCTTTGTTTACATAGAGTTATATAGTAAAAACTTGTAGCGACTACTCCTCTGAAACTACTTGGCGGATTGTCATGAAACTTTACAGGAATGTTGCTCTTGATGTCTAATTGATCCTAGCAAAATTTCAGATCTGCCAGAAATTCAAGATGGCCATCACAGCTAAAAATAGATTTTTAAAAAATAAGTTTGTAGCGACTACTTCTTGAAAACTATAAGTGATATTGATATGGGACTTTTTCTAAAATGATCAGCATGACATGATGTTGATCCTTGTGGAAAATTATTTTGATTCGACGTTGAACATTGCTGCCAGTGGCCATCTTAGGTTACATAGAGTTATATAGTAAAAACTTGTAGCGACTACACCTCTGAAACTACTTGACGGATGTTCATGAAACTTCACAGGAATGTTGCTCTTATAGTCTAGTTGATCCTAGAAAAATTTCAGGTCGGCCGAAAATTCAAGATGGCCGCCACAGCTAAAAATAGATTTAAAATAAATACGTTTGTAGCGACTACTTCTTGAAAACTATAAGTGATATTGATATGGGACTTTTTCTAAAATGATCAGTATGACATGATGTTGATCCTTGTGGAAAATTTATTTGATTCGACGTTAAACATGGCTGCCAGTGGCCATCTTTGGTTACATAGAGTTATATAGTAAAAACTTGTAGCGACTACTCCTCTGTAACTACTTGACGGATGTTCATGAAACTTCACAGGAATGTTGCTCTTGAAGTCTAGTTGATCCTAGAAAAATTTCAGGTCGGCCGGAAATTCAAGATGGCCGCCTAGCTAAAAATAGATTTAAAATAAATAAGTTTGTAACGACTACTTCTTGAAAACTATAAGTGATATTGATATGGGACTTTTTCTAAAATAATCAGTATGACATGATGTTGATCCTTGTGGAAAATTATTTTGATTCGACATTAAACATGGCTGCCAGTGGCCATCTTTGGTTACATAGAGTTATATAGTAAAAACTTGTAGCGACTACTCCTCTGAAACTACTTGACGGATGTTCATGAAACTTCACAGGAATGTTGCTCTTAATGTATAATTGATCCTAGCAAAATTTCAGGTTGGCGGAAATTCAAGATGGCCATCACGGTTAAAAATAGATTTTCAAAAAACAAGTCTGTAGCGACTACTTCCTGAAATCAAAATCAATCAGTAGAGCTTCAAGGTCATTGACCCCTTGTTTCAATTATTTTACTTTCAAAACAAAGGTTGGACATATTTGTCTGGAATGACATTCCCCGATTTTGGGGAATTGGACATAAACGTCTTGATTAAACAAAAACACATTTCACACTCACCTTTTGACGACAATTTCTGCGCTGGGCACCGTAACGGAAAATGCACGGTGACAATTTTAACGCATAACAATAGCGTTATGGTGCCCTTGATTCCCCACCGTGTTAAAGCCATGCCTCAAATTTAAGCTGGCATACAGACAAGCTGCAAGTGACATTTTCAGAATGCCAGTAAAGTTTTCAATTACTGGCAAAAATGTGCAAGTGCACCAAAATAACTTTCGTGTTTAATTTAGAATACCATGTCTGCTCTATAAGCATGTGCTTTCATATCGATGGTGTTTTAATATTTTTAAGTTTTCCTGATATATCTGTATTTGCATGACATCTTTTATGTTTGCTAATGATCAATCATCTTGTGCTTTTTACTTCTTTGTTACATATTTGTACTTATTCACACACACAACCGTAGAAATTGCAAGTAACTTTTTCATTTTGCCAGTTACAAAAAATGCTACTGGCGAAATGTTGCCAGTCCAAATTGTCGCTAAATTTGAGCCCTGGTTATAGCGAAGTTTTTTCATTTCCCTGGCCAGCTCCTTTATCATATAAAAAATGACGGATACAGCAAAATCGAATATAGAAAATTCTCGATTATAGCGAAACAATTTTGCACTCATTCATAGAAACCAGCGCAAATTACCCTTTTTTTTATAGCGAATAGGCCATTTTTGCTAACAATAACTTTGGCATACTTTGGTATTTTCCGGTATAAAAAGTTAGCCCGGAGAAGTGCAAGTTTTTACAACTTTGTCAAAAGGAAGTTGTTAAGTGGTGTATTTAGGTTTTAATAAACAGTTAGTTTGACAACTTGTTTAATATAATTTCTAAAGCGTGGGCATCTATCAATGATAAATACTTTATTATACTCGGTTGGAATACATTTTAAGAAATAGATTGCACGGTCATATTGCATTTAGACCAAAGGATACGAATCTTAAAAAACGATGAGAAAGGCGATAGTCAATGATGTATTATAATGCGGATAATTTATGCAACAGAAACAATCGAAAAATACAATAGATTATTCAAAATGGCTTATTCAATATTACACACAAATGATAAGGATAAACTATATGCCATCAAATAGTCAAACAGCTCAAATCTGTACACTTCCTGTTTTGCAATGATGACTACTCAAATTTTTAGGGTAAGCAAAAGCACCTTTGCTATAACAAATTCGTTATATTATTGTACCAAATTCGTTTTACGAATATAACAAACCTTGGTTATAGTGAAGTATTTTTAAGGTCCCAGCTACTTATTTTCAGATTATGGAAAATTATCACATCGGAAATGACAGCGACTTGAACTTTGCTTAAGCCTTTGATGTGCTCCGAAGGCGAAGTCAATATATCAAGGTCGAGTCGCCCAGTATTTAACTGATAAGTTCATAGAACTGCTTTTAATCCTTAGATATATAATGGACTGTTCTTTCTTTGAATTAAGACCAATCCATTTATGTGACAAAGGGATGTTTTGGGGAAAACGACTGATCAGCAGCTGGACTTCATAGGAAGTATTAGTATGACGTCTAGTAGCGCAAATTGTTGGGAGGTTCCGGTTGAATGATTTTTGGCGGAGATAAGGGACTTTGAAGTTTTTAGAATGTAAACCTTGTCCACTCAACTCCTCCTACATTTTTCCTGAAATTTCTTAGGAAGTATCAGTATAAAGTCTAGTATCGCAAATTATCAGGATGTTCCGGTTGAATGATTTTTGGCGGAGTTACGAGACTGAAGATTTTCCATTCTAAAGCTTGTCCACTCAAATTCTATGTTTTCCATCCAATTTTCATGAAACTTCACAGGAATTATCAGTATCTTCCCTAGTAGTGCATATTGTCAGGTCATTACGGTTGAAGATTTTTGGCAGAGTAACGGGACTTTGAAGTTTTTCGATTCTAAAAATTGTTGGCTCATCTATGTTTTTTTCCTTTGATTTCATGAAATTTCACAGGAAGTATCAGTATGATGTCTAATAACATAAATTATCAGGACGTTCCAGTTGAATGATTTATAGCGGAGTTACGGAACTTTGAAGTTTTTCGATTCTAAAGCTTGTCCACTCAACTACTATGTTTTTCATCTGATATACATAAAACTATAGGAAGTATCAGTATTATTTCTAGTAGCGCATATTGTCAGGATGTTTCAGTTTTAAAAAAATTGGCGGGAGGTGTAGGACTTTACAATTTTTAAAAAAAATATAAAGCTTGTATTAAAGCTTAATTCATCATACATTTTCCATTCGATTCTATTTCACATGTGTACCTTTATTCGGGGAGCATCCATGGCATCAGTTCTACCGATTTCTTATTTTTAGTAATGGTGGCCATCTTGGATCTCGTGTCGGCCAAGTTGGTATTATTTGAAAACTTATTTTTTTGGTCAGAACTGCATGGCCTAGCGCGTATGAGGAGAAATCATTTATTGAAGCAAAAGTCAACAGCGGTCCCAATACATGTACCATAAAAACAGAGTCATTTCTGGACCTCCTAAAGACATTATCAAATCTAGCATAATTCACATCTTTTAAAAATAACTACAGTCATTTTGCCAAATTGGTTATCCGTTTAAAGAATAAATTCGACATTTTCAACTTAATAAAAAAACGTCAGAGGAAGAATACAATTTTATCATATTTTTTCTGAAATTTATAGATGTGTAAACTTTGCCGAATCACATACGGAAATGGTACAAGACTTAATAATATTAAATGTATGCGTTAAGAAAGAGAAGACAACAGTTAATTTACAGATAATTGAATTTTAAGTCCTGTAAATTTATTATACTTTCAAACAATTTAATAAAATATCATGATATCAATTGTACATTTTTGTTGAAATCATGGTTCCTCTCTTCCCCACAAAATCCAGGTACAAACTGAACCATGGTTCCTATCCTCATCGCACAATCTGGGTACAAACTGAACCATAGTTCCTCTCTTCACCGCACATTGGTACAAACTGAACTCTAGTTCCTCTCTTCACCACACGTGTACACACTGAACCCTAGTTCCTCTTCACCGCACATTGGTACAAACTGAACCATGGTTCCTCTCTTCACCGCACATTGGTACAAACTGAACCATGGTTCCTCTCTTCACCGCACATTGGTACAAACTGAACCATGGTTCCTCTCTTCACCGCATATGGGTACAGACTGGATCATAGTTCCTCTCTTCACCGCACATTGGTACAAACTGAACCATGGTTCCTATCCTCATTGCACAATCTGGGTACAAACTGAACCATGGTTCCTCTCTTCAATGCACAATCTGGGTACAAAATTAATCATGGTTCATCCTCTAGATAACACATTCTCTTCACCGCACAGTCAGGATACAAAGGATTTTCATCGCTTTGCACTGGATGTTGCACATAACTCTCTACAATAGAAGGTAGTTCAAGTGAATGAACGGCATCGTCACTGCACGATCTGCAGTTTGTCCTTACCGCGTATCTGCTGAGTCGTTGAAGTGTGGGAAATGTTTTGCTATATTTTTCCAACCAATGGTAAAGGTCCCAGGTAATATCTCCATCTGCATCTAATTGAAACGCACGCACATCAAAGTACTTGAAGTGGGAAATAAGCCAGTGAAGATCATTTGGAACGACAGGAAAATAACTGATGAGCAACTTAATGAGATTCTGCTTTTCTCGTCTGATGCCGTACTGGTCTTTACAAAGGGATGCTTCAATTATTAACGTGTACCAAGAGTTCACTGAAATAAAACGCTCCGGGTCGTCTCCGAAAATTATCTTTAAAACATCTAGAGAAAACACCAGAGGTATTTGAGAGAAATTTCCAGAATTATCGTCAATACACTCTGTGATGTACTCTGTGAAAATTTCGCCCGGATCTTCAGTGTGCTGAATAAGCAGTTTCAGTATTTCGGGGTTTCTTGACGAGAACATACTCAGCCACGAAGATGCAACACCATGGGATATTGCTACTTTATGATTTGCTCCATTCTCCAAAAGGAGGCGACACATCCTGATGTTGTCATTTTCCACTGCTATGCACAATGGTGATGCAACTCTGAAATCTTCCTGCGGATAAGCGGTACGGCACGCCATGTTCACATCTGCTCCTCTCTGTATCAAACGCTTCGCAAAATCCTCTTTGTCTTCCTTTACAGACCACAATAACAGGTTCCAGTTAACAATACTTGGAGGAGAATTGTCCAGGATTTCTAGATTTATATCAGTTTCATTCATCTCTTCAATCATTTCCATTGCATCGTCCCAGTTGTTTTTTTCCATAGCTACAAACGCTAGAGTTGCCTTGGACATTAGTGAGAACCTGAGGCAATGCTCTAAACAGAATATTATCTCACAATGTTTGCTTTCATCTGATTGCCATGTTGAGAGACGATTCAAATAACTCAATAGGACTCCCTCTGGAAATCTTCGATTCATTAATATCAACTTGATAACTTTCAGATTTCCGTTCTTAATTGCGTTTTTTAAAACCAATCCAGCTGAGCTGGTACTTTGCAAGTATACATTAACACCACTTTCTACTAAAAACTCGCACATCTGTGTCAAATTCTTTTCAACTGCCAATTCAAATGGAGTGTAGTATGACGTTGTTTTAGGACTGGTAGAATCATTTCCTAATCTCCGGCAAAACATGTTTACATCTGCTCCTTTGCTCACCAGCAATTCAACAATTCCCATATGATTTTCCGACACGGCATATGACAGCAGAGTGATTAAGGAGGTGGCCTTGGTTAACGGGTGATAAATTGTGAATGCTTCATCAAGCTCATCTTGCTCCATAATGGAATTAATAGTAATTACAGCCTCGTCTAACTCTCCTGTTTGCATCTGCAGCAGTGCCAACTGCGTTCGGTTGCCTGGGTCTACCGTCCCATATGTGAGGTAACAGAACAGCCACTTCAAGGAAGCTTCATGTTTCAGGTAATTAATCTGTTCCTCACTGGTGCGATCTAAAATACTCCTGTGTAGTGAACGATTCCTGCATGTTGACAGAATAAATTGTAATCGGACCAGAGACGACCGCTTTTCTAAATCATGAATCTCTTCTACTTGTGTTTCATTATTTCTCTTTACAGATTCCCCTACTTGTGCTTCATTATTTCTATTTTTGCTGTTGTCCAAGTCACTCTTCTCTGCTACATGTGCTTCTTCACTTTTGCTGTTGGCACTAATGAATTCAAACATTGGATGCAAAAGCTCCTGTAAATCGTCCGCACTGATAAGTGTCGCGCCTCGGTTCACTAAAACTTGAATCACTTGTTCATTATAGTTCCTCACACAAGCATCACCAAACAATGTGTGTGCCCCAGTTTTGACTAATGTTTCTTCATATCCAGTTATATCATACTCCTTATTTTCCAGGAGCTTGTCGAGACATTTGTGTCGCCCCAACTTCACGGCTTCGTGTAGAATATTACAATACTGATTAATATCCAAAGGTTCCTTGTTTACTTCGCTTGTGTCATACAGCGCCTTTATTTCATCCACATCTCCTGTCATGATGGCAGATAACAACTTGGACATATTCCCCTTTTTTATGAACTATGATCACAACACAACCTGAAAATATGAATGAGGACACGTTTATAGGCAGTTTTTGTGTCGCCTTTTCGAAGAAAAGTGCAATTCATAGGGATCACTTTGTCGTCCGTCCTATACTCATCATGACAACACCGACATGCCCATACTTAAATATAGAGGTCAAGGTCACACTGAAGGTCATTAAAGTATTGGTTAAATACTCAGTTTTTTTCTTCACGAAAACTTAAAGGTGGCTGTAACTTTCTCATTTCTTGATATATTTCTTCATCAAACTTTCTATATATACTCATCATAACAACATCGTCATGACCATACTAAAATATAAAGGTCAAGGTCACACTGAAAGTCATTATAAAGGTTAAAACTATTTTTTCTTCACGAAAACTTAAAATTTGCTATAACTTTCGCAATTCTTGATATTTCTTCATCAAAATTTCAATATATACTCATGACAACATCGACATGTCCATACTAAAATATAACGGTCAAGGTCACACTGAACGTCATTATATGGGTCAAATACTCATTTTTTTCTTCACGAAAACTTATTCAGGCCAGTTTGTCAAGGTCATTTATCTGGGTCCACAAAACCTTGTTATACTGACAAAGCGCTGACAGGCGACACACATTTTCCGTGGAACACCCGTCTAGTTAATATATGCATACATGTACCAATATCAAACAACAAACTATCCTGAAGTCCAACTCCCACTAGTGGGTACAAAGATAGATGTAACTGAAAAATTCAGAATAGATTCTCAAACGTTTACATTGCAATATTAAAGGGACACACAGCAATCTTCATTGTTTAAAAACATGCGACATCCATGAACATAACATCTTCAAGATTACTGTGTGTCCCTTTAATTTAAAAAAAAACTATTATCATAAAATAAATACACACAAGTTGGCCATTACGATGTACAAGGTTCTTTTAAAGAGTACCTTGTAATATATACTGTATAATACATATTTTACTGGAACTGGACTAGAAAAAATCTCTCCTAAAAACAAATATGACAAGAAATATCACTGTAAGTGATAAATGCCCCCGAAGTGTCCTTTGACCTCTAAGTATGACCTTGACCTTGGAGCCATGGACCTGGATTTGTGCACGACCCCTCATTTGGTTGTGGTGAGCACTTGTGCCAAGTTATTTGAAAATCCGTCCAGGCATGCAAAAGTTATTGACCGGACATGATTTGACCTTTGACCTCTAAATGTGACCTTGACCTTGGGGCCACAGACCTGGATTTTGTGCGCGACAAATCGTCTTGTTGTGGTGAGCACTTGTGCCAAGTTATTTGAAAATCCATCCATGAATGCCAGAGTTATTGACCGGACACAATATGACTTTTGACCTCCAAGTGTGACCTTGACCTTGAAGACCTGGGTTTTGCGCGCGACAAATTACGTACCTGTTTTTGACCGATAAACTTCAAGTGTAACCTTGACCTTTGGTACGGATCTGGGTTTTGCGCGCGACACATCATCTTTTTATGGTGATCACTTGTGCCAAGTTATTTAAAAATCCCTGCAGGGGTTGTGACTTTACGGTCCGGACACCAAATTGCGTACCTGTTTTTTACCTATGAACTTCAAGTGTGACCTTGACCTTTGGGGTACGGACCTGGGTTTTGCGCGCGACACATCGTCTTGTTATGGTGATCAATTGTGCCAGGGTATTTAAAAATCCCTGCAGGGGTTGTGACGTTATGGTCCGGACACGAAATTGCGTACCTGTTTTTGACCTATGAACTTCAAGTGTGACCTTGACCTTTGAGGTACGGACCTGGGTTTTGCGCGCGACACATCGACTTGTTATGGTGATCACTTATGCCAAGTTATTTAAAAATCCCTGCAGGGGTTGTGAAGTTACGGTCCGGTCACGAACTTCGGAATGGCGGACAGACAGACAGAATCCGGACAAACGGTGCGATTACTATATGCCCCCGAAAAAATGAAATTTCGGGGGTATAAAAATGGGGGATGAAAGGTCCAGGGTAAAAAATAAAGTATGTGCTGTGGTGATATTGGGTACCTGGCAGTCCGGTTAGCTCAGTTTGTAGAGCACTTGCCCTGCAAGCGAGGGGTCCCGGGTTAGAGTCCCATACACCGGAAGCACTGTTCCCGTTTGGTTTACTTCACTGGTAACGAGAACAATTTGGTGAATGCGGGATAGCGGAGGTCTGGAGAAACCAGAAGAGCTGGGTCAGCTACTATTACTAGTATCCTTGACCTCTTAGTTTACGACCACTTAACGACATTTGGCAACATATATCAGTAATGCATAATATATTTGACATAATATGATGTTAGCTAATCTAAAGTATCCAACCTTTAACAAAAACTACCGCGGCTTTGATTACATTTTGTTCATTTTCCATCCGATAACATTTGTAAATGGATGACCTCAACTTGTTTGTTTCCAGTGAACGGCATGTGTTTCCGTTCACCTTGTTTATAGCTTTTATCCCGACATGCAGTATTTTCATACGGGCAATTTTATGCAGATTTGTTGACCAAAATTCACACTAGCTGACAGCGTAGAAAAAAATGCAAAAATATCAACTATTTTTTTAATTTAACAAGAAGCAACAAAGCCGTACTTATTTTCTATGAAAAAAATATGAGTAATTGTTTACCCTCATCCCCCTAAAATCGATTTTTTTTAATACCGTGGAGCTTTAAAATTATTGTCTTCTGCTGTTTTCAAAACATGTCCGTCTGCTTGTCAAGAATTTAGGTCACATGTCACGTAGGAAATATACTAACAAAACATTTACCAGATTTTTTTAGCACAAACATCGATATTGCTGCATGTTTTATTCAGGTACCCCGCCCTTGATATTACCCATTTACTACTCATTTTACAATTAAATAAAAATTGTTGACATCTAATGAAAGGCAAGGGATTAAATCATCACTACATCATAAAATATTTTATTTTGTTTAAGTTTGCTTTAAAATGGGATGCATTTAACGGCGAAAACACTGTTAAAGTGATTAAGTATCTAGGAAAATTATCCGTAGTCTTATTTTTTTTTATTAATTGCAAGTGTTTTCTGTTGTTGTTCTAAAGAACTATTCATTTAGCAGACGATAATAAAAAATGATGACGAAATTTGCATAATAAACGTGCGCAGACGTAATTTCCGCCGTCGGTCGAAATCACATAGTGGTCGAAAACAGATAGAAAGACGATACTATTAAAGGCTAAAAGATAAAATGATGAAATGTGGTGATATTGGGTAACCGGAGTGTTGGCTTAGCTCACCTGACTATGAACTCGCCCTCTAAGCGAGGGGTCCTGGGTTCGAGTCCTGTAACGGCCGCCGTTTTGAAGTTTTCCCCTTGGTTTACTTCAATGCCGAACCGTTAACAGTAGGGGTCGAAATGGTTTGGTGCCAAAACGTCTTGATACGCCTGGCGTACAAAAAAAGAAGAAACAAATCTTAGCCGTAGACCTGTACAAAATTACCGTGAAAATTGATTGCACATTCTCTGTTCAAGCTATTTCGCCTTTACCTGATATCATTCAAAGATGTAATGATCGTTTCATTTGTTTAAAGTTTCACAAATATGTTGCAGTTGTTCAGACGTGCCTCATCAGCGGAAAATGAAGAAAAGTGGAAGAAAGAAGCAAAATGAGTCGAAAATAGCAAAATACACGACATCCAAAGTGGGAATTGTATTGTTGTTTGAAGGCCGAACTACAGTATTTAGATTCAATAAACCTCTATAACCAATCAATAAGCATTACAAAGGGATCGAACTACGGATTTACATTTTTGATAAAACGATTTAATTATATAAGTAAAACACTCAATTTCTTACTTTGACAGTGCATTGTATGGTTCATCTAATTCTGTACCGGATGCTCCACTCACGGTACAGATAGTTGCATGGTACATAAGTGCGATTTATGGTGACGCCAACTTAAACGGATGGTAGCGTATAATGCTTTTCTTCAGCGGTATCTAATGCCCTTAGCAGTTTATTCTCTTGTCATTTTGAGGTTTTTGTTTTTGTATTCATATATACATGATCATTTTTTGTGCCATACTTATATTCAGTCTCATTAAAATCATATTCTAAGTACGCGTTGATAATCTTCGTTATAGGATTTGACAACACTACATTGGAGGTCACGTCAGATCGACCTTTCATCTAATCAGTATTCATGAGAAGATCAACTAAATTCAACCAATGAAATCACGCGCTTCATATCCCTCGATGATGTTCGAGTGGACTGAACAAACGAAAATCCACATAAAACACATAGCCTAGATTTATATCCGAAAAAAAGATAAAGTCTTCGTGTGTTATGCCTGTGGATTGCACGATAAATTTAAAGAAATGCACTAAATGGCATGTTAAATACATCAAGAATACGAAGAAATCAACATTCGGAAAAGAATCTGAAAAATATATATTCTACCGAGATTATTAAGACATTAGGTTTTCTTTAAATAGTATGTCTAAGTACGTCTGGTCCGCTTAGCTCAGTTGATAGCGAAGTCGACTATTGCGACGATCTATTATTATTACCCGCGAGTGTAATTTTAGTGTGGATTCAACCCCACGAATCGGTACATTTGTTTTGTGTACCGCTATTGAATCCTTCAAACAATATTGTGTTTTTTCCCAGTAACTATTCAATAATGGTTGGTGTGTTATGTTTGTCAACGCAATTATTTTGTGTTTTATAAGTAAATGTTACATTGTCTCTTTCAATCCGAGCGTAGACTGTTCCATAGCGTTTGACTGAAACGCGTCATGCACAGTGAAGCAGTCTTTACCGACCGATTTTGTAGGCTAATCGTAAGGTCAATCTGACGTGACCTCCGATGCAGTGTTGTCAGATCCTTGGTAGTGTAGAGTATCGTAGCGTGATAAACGGTCTGATTTTAATGAGATTGACTTATATTATATGGTTAAATGCAAAGGGGGTCGGCACGGTGTTGGGATGGTGTCCAAATGGTTTGGTGTAGAGCCCTAAAAAAAGAAATATAAAAAGATCGGACAGGGAAAGTAGCATTCAAGGAGGACAGTAAACCACAAAACACAGAAACAAACACGCAAACAGACAAACAAGAAGGCAAAAGCAAAAATAAATGCAAACGACATCACAAACACAAAAAGGGTTGACAATAGGGCTACCGCCTTGGAACGGTCAGTGGCAAAGTAGGCCACTGGGGGGTTTAAACAGGTTCTAGGGTGCACCAAACCTCACACTTACCCTACTGTCATCCCATTAAAACAGGACAGTGTAAATAAAGAAATAACCGCCATGATCTTATCTCTAACCAACAAGGCAGCATCAATAGGCAATATAAGTAAAACACAAATACGCTCGTGTAAATATAATACAAAAAAACAATAGCCTAGAAAGCCACAATGAAGGTACTCAATGACTTTGCAGAAGCCAGAGCAGTAAGAGAATAAACCATTAAGGGCACGACAAGAAAGATCATGGACAAACATCAAACGCCACAGTCCCAATGGGCTTTAGGTAGGCGTCATCATAGGGTCCACAGCCTGTCCGGTCATCGTACAATTAAAGAGGAAAGCATAGTGGCGAACTGTTAAAGGGTCCACCACCAAGCATGCAGTACGTTGCAAAATGATAGGGTCATAACCTCTTTTGATAAACTTTTTAACAAGTAGCCCCCAAATATCCATGTTACTACGTATACATTAGTAACATGGGTTTTGGATAGACACTTGTTGTTTTTTTAAATCCTAGGATACACCCCTGGTATGACTTGTTTAACATGATACTTACAACCTTTTAATCAATGGTAATTAGCCTCAAACAATATTAATAACTCTAACGATTCGTATTTTATATACAGTATATGTATCTCAATAATTCCCCGTAAATACACGAGTTCGACTCGTAGGATCCGATATGTTCTCAACATTTCTTTCTCGATATAGCAACACCCCATAACTAGCATCTAAAAGAAAATAATAAGGCATTAACTCGTGTTTTCTAATGTTAGTTAATACATTTGTTTTAATGCTAGTCAATATATTTGTCTCTTTCAACATTTTACCACATGTATACTGCCTGCTAAATGAGTCAAAATGTCATGTGTTGTTCAATAAATCATCGTTATAAAACCATTTTTATTCGGAATCACTCTGCCCCTTTTTCTAAATACAACGAATTTAGTTTCATCAATGTTTTCCCCATGTTTAACAATAGTGATATAAACAATTTAATCTTCTGTTTTTGCAGGTCCATATCATTGGCAAACAAGTAATGGTATACGAGTTACATCATTTAATTTCAAACCATTGACTCAGGGGCGTAGCCAGGCATACTCCTGTACGCCCGGGCGTACTCTAGAAAATCGAATGTGAAAAAATAAAAGTGCTTATTTGTTAAAATCAGCAATAAAAATTGAAGTGGGGTAGTGGGTGAGGCACTATTTTTAAAAACGCAATGAATGGAGGCGAAAGCCTCCAAAATCTCGCTCAAATGAAGCCACAAACCTCCGAAATTGCACTCAAATTTCAAAACCAGCGCAGGAGGGGGGACACCACCTCCCGCACCCTCCCCCAGGGCGTATTCTACAAAAGTTATATTAGGTTTAGTTTAGTTTAAACATATTTATTTTACATCGATTGCAAAACAAGTTATTGCAACTTATATCAATTACTCTCGATGGCTTCCTGGGTAGAACCAGTACTAAGCAATGTGGATTAATCATCTTGAACCCACGACCTCTCGATCTGGAGTTCGGCGCTCTACCACTAGACCACGCACTCCACTCAATTAGGTCAACATGTAACTATGCCAAGTAGTTCATATAGCTAGTGGTAAGAACGTCAATCTGGAACCAAGGAGATCTGGAGCTCAAAATCGAGGAGGTAAATATACAACTTTCAAGAAGTAATCAAACTACAAAAATGGCAAGTAATTAAATGGGAAAAATCACAGATATATAAATATATATTTTGAAGATGATGAGATAAACAATTCCATAGCATTATAACATAACTGTAAATAAACAAGTATTTCATTATTCAATTAGGAATCCGAACAATTTACGAAACACATATATGTACATCAGCCTATATTGAACAACCTTTAACACGTCTTAAAATATGTTGAAGTTCATATTTTACAGACTTCACACTTGATTTTTACTACAAACCTCGCATATAGTTCCATATAGATTTTCCAAATTCCTTCATATTTTACAGTATGCTTAAAATGTTTATTTTAAAAATAAAATAAAATATCCTTCTCGAACTGTCCTTTCCTCGTCGTTGGCACCGCCGACATTTTAAAATGCAATATACAATGATATAAAACACTCCGAATAAAATTAATTAAAAATATACACGAACTCCATACATTTACGAGAAACTGCTTAAAGCGGTCTATAGTGTATGTAATTAGCATGCATTTTTGAGTATGTAACTTTGTTTACCAGCTCACAGGAAATTGCATATTTTGGTTATTACCCTCTCTTATAATAATAACAGAAGGTAATAATCAAAAGATGCAATTTAATAACAGAGGGTAATAACCAAAATATGCAATTTCCTGTGTACCAGCTCATGGCGAAATTGAGTTTTAAGCGATTAAATTTAACGCAGGACATTCTCTCTGTGGGCACCGACAGAGGTCACACTGCATTGGTCTTGTCCACTGGTCTCGTCACCAGTGAATGAGATTGGTTTCGGTATATTCGTCCGTAACGCCATGCTGTGGATATAGGAAGTAGAAGTGAACTTTAACTGGCCGTTTATTAGTGCTGTTCCGATTAATCGATTTCATCGAGCATCGGTCAGTTAGGCCTTTTTCTGATTAATTGATTACAATTTTTCATGATCGAGTTTATATGGTTGTTGCAAAATTATGCCTTATTTTATACTCTTTTACTAACATGTACAAGATAATTAAATAAGTTTTAATTTTGCTACAAGTAATCATATATCTCTAAAGGGGTATCACAATGTATACTTAAAATAAATGCTTAATTAGTTTCATTCAGTTGCTTAATGACCATAAGATACTTGAAATTTGTTTATTTTGTTCGTTGTTGTCTGAAAAAGGCTTACACTGCTGTCAGATACGGAAGCCATGTTTAATCGATAATCGGTCGGTTGGTTGAAAATTCTGATGATCGATCATAAATTTTCAACCGATTTCCAGCACTACTATTTATTGGAGCTGGTGTTCGACTGACTCCGTTAACATTACAGCGCATACACCTAAACCTAAAACTACAATGCATCGACGAGACCAGCTACTGACGTGAGAAACGGTCAGGCTCAGATGATTAGTATCACTATGCACAGACATGCAGCGGATGGAGCCGCCGTCTGCCTACGTACCAGCAGACACACATGTGTTGTACATTCGAGATTTAATTCACACTGTAAGAAGGTTGCCTTGTGACGGGGTATCCTCACACAGAGGATCCAAACCCCGTTGAGGATATAGAAACACATCAGTTGAGAATGTAGGATACCGCACTAGTGGATGGAGGATCAGCAACACCTACACACAGCGACACCTATACAGAGCAGGAGTGACACATTACTACACACTTCAAGAATTACACATTACTACACACTTCCAGAGACACATTACTACACACTTCAAGAGTGACACATTACTACACACTTCGAGTGACACATTACTACACACTTCAAGAGTGACACATTACTACACATTTCAAGAGTGACACATTACTACACGGAGCAGGCATGCACTAACTCACACTCAAAGGATGTCATTTGTGGTATAGACATCGAGTAGTTCCCATTGTTTCTGACACAAGTAGAACAGGTTGCCTCTCCCGGGACTTGAACACACGACCTTCAGATTGACAGTCAGGCGTCTTAACCACTGACCTAGTGGGATTTCTTGAGACCATGGACTATTTAGTAACACTTATGAACAATAAACACATCTGAACATACCTCAACATGTATCAGTATATGGCCCATCATGTCGCGCACAACGTTGTCAAATGTAAAACTATATTTGTATCTAATTGAAACTAATGTGCATTTCAGGGTTGAAATGAATTTTGGGCTTTGTGAAGCTGAGCGGAAGGCTACGGCAAACTTATGAACAGATACAGAATGTCTGTTTTTATTTGATCTATATCAGGTATAAAAACTTATAGCAAGTAATAAAAAAAAATCTCGATTCATATTAGACGTCTAGGCACCATGAAATGTACAGTAGGACGTATTTCTATTGATCGATGTTACATGCAAGAAGGCTAGATTTACATTTATCATAGACTTCCCTATAAATATGTGGTTTTTGAATATACGATACGACATAGACCTAGCTGGTCATATCAATCAGGATTTAGTTGCCGGGCACAAGCGTGAAAAATGTCATATCACGGCAATAACCGAATGCTCATCTCGATTCTTTTACCGGAGTGATTCGGAAATAACCTATTAGTTACGATGGTATACGACGGGTTGTCTTATCGCGGCAGATTATTGGCTATAGAATCATTATCCGCGAATGAAATAACCATTCATTTTTTTTTTAATAGAGAATTTAAAATTTAATGGAATTCATTTTTAATAAGGTTTCGGAAAAATAAATGCTTTGTACCACTTACGCGAGAGACCTGAGCACATCAGAATGGACTAGATCTATTAATAAATAAAAAACACGGCGTAATGAGTGAGCTGAAGTTGACATTTCGACAAACTAAGCTGAAGTAGATGATAAATAGAATAAAAAATGTGTATTTTCATATCACATCATATATCAGGCCCTCGACGAATATCAGCCCTCGAGCTAAAGCTCTCGGGCTGATATGGCATCTCAGGCCCGATATAGGGAGTGATATGAAAATACCCATTTTATTTCTTGCTTATTTTGTGCATGTTCGTCGAACGGAAACTACTTCATCCGTCACTCATATTCATGAGTTAGTATCATTTTAAGTATAGCGTGAACAGCTTTAAACTATTTTTTTTAAATACTCACGGTTCAATACTAAATAAAAAATATAAACGGCATATTTGCAAATTATTAATTAGCATGACGCCAGACGTCAATCATGAGTTTAACCAGTCAAACCAATACGATACCTCCGACCACAGATTATTATGTTATCTTATGCTCCGACAAACAATAGCACGTGCAACTGTATTATAATAAAACCTATTGTCAATATACTCCGACGTCAACAATAGGACTGGCGTCATGTTAATTATACGACTACTACTACGTATTAGTTAGAGGCTATGAAGTGACATTTTAACAATTAAGAAACCCTAAGGGAAGGAGCGCAATTCTTAGCCTCTAACTGATTTAGTGTTTGCCCTATTTTTGTTTAATTTAGTACCCGCGCTTCTACGAAACCACGCCTCTTAACACGTTCGCGCTTCTACTAAATCTGCCTCCTTGTGTCCACATTTAGTAAGCGATTACTTAATGATTAAATGGTTAAAATTGGTGATCGTTAGAAATTTACTTGAATAAGTTCGCCATTTTTTTAAAATTCCTCACCGTCTGATTGGAGGAAAAAGTAGGGCAAATACTAATACTACTATACTCTTTATTTCAAGAGGATAACATATCTGGCATCAAGCCAGTCTAACCAGACAAAATATAATGTATTTACAGTTCATACAAACATGATTAAAACAAATAATAAACTGAATAAAATATGTCTAGAAACTTCATGATTTTTCTAAAAAGGTGGTATTTGAGATACATTGATTAAGAATGATTCAACCGTGCGGTGATGTGTATACAATGTAAAACTAATGTTTAAAACTCGTCAATTGTATATGTTTTAACAAAAAAAATATAAAATTTTAAGAATTATATTTTAAAACTTGAACAATTTAATACGTACATATTGTCAAGTAAGTGAATTGAATTGCATTGGGTTTTAAAGCGCACCAACACATGAAAGGTTATATGGCTCCTAACAGGCATGAACATGCCAGGCTCACCCTCCATGTACATCGAGATAAAATATGGAAAATGGGCCTAGAACCTTCTCACCCTGAACTGCAGAGTTGCTGCAAATTCTGTTGTAGAAACTCCATTTACGCTGGAGTCACGTTTATTGTTTTTCTGCAACTGCTCTTTTGAAGTGAGCGAGATGGCACCTGAAACAATGCAGGGATCATGATGAAGACCTTTAATGAACATGAACAAAAATGAT